>CM030865.1:5144181-5179181 GCA_018105865.1 Metaphire vulgaris
ATTGTATTTGTACATCTGTAGAGGTCATGTATAGGCAATAACGCGTTGTATTGTCCTTCAGCCACGAGCAGTTTTAAATGTGGCGTTGCATACATGTATGTATAGGCCCTACAGGCTACACAGGAAAGGTCAATGCTTCCTAGAAACTTAGGGGAGAAATTCCCCTGAGTTTGGTATTACGTTAGGGTAGCATTAATTCGATAGGCCCCTAAATGCCTGTAAATAAATTACTGGTTTTACTACAGTGCAATTTTGTAACTTCATATAAGCTTACGGGCTGTCCATTAATTATGTCAACAATTTTTGGGCGAATTTTTGACCTCCTATTATCAACAACTGACAACACCAGTTACCCCTATAATTACGTCAAAAACTTTTGACCCTCCCCAACCCCCAAGATCAATGAGAGGTCCCAATAACAAGGTTATTATTTTTATGTGATGACCATTTTCCTGTTTCGCTCAATCAGTGTCAAAATGTAGTGGTGATGACCTTTTTTTCATGCTTTTTCCATTGTAATAATAGTATTCCATGAAATTTCATATTTTTGATTATTTGTAAAAAGTGAAATTGTTGACGTCAACTTCTCTTGACGAACTGACTCCTCTGTCAACAACTGTCAAACTGTTTCAAATCCCTCCCCTCTAAATTGTTGTTGTAATTAATGGACAGCCCCTACCGTACTCAATTCAAGTTCAAGTTCATTATTATCAGGCATTTATAAAATTATGTTATATTGTCACTTTTACGTACAGTCATTCTAATGATGCAGAAAGTAAACTTCATGTGAAATATAAATAACTTATAACAAACCAATAGACTCACATGAAGTTTACATTCCAAATTAGACTACTGCAACTCCCTCCACTATAGCCTTCAAAGACCTCCATCAACAATTATTCCATTCAAGACTGAAACATTGCAATTAGATATTGTTAATAACTTGTTTCAGTCAGCTGCTTAAGTCTAGTTATCCCTTCTGCAGCTGTTGCAGCTCTAATTCCTCTAAGAGGAAATGATGTAGGCCTAGGTGTGGTTGTTAGAAAATCCAACCCCAAACTAAATACTAAACAAAATAGATAATTTGCAGGCATAATTTTGAATAGCTTCAGCCAACATTACTGCAATATCTTTTCTTTAGTTTCAATTAACTTACATTTAATAGTGCCAGGCTGTTGGAATTTTCCAGAAATTGAGAATTAGAAGTTGCTGGCAGGGTCCTATCCTGTGCACCAAAGTGTGCATGTAATGTCCAAAGCCTTTGAAACTCACTATGAGCATCTATTGATTTCAAAAGATTTCCGGGGTTATACCCCGGACCCCAGGCTTTTTTCCAAGGAATTTGCGGCGGGGTGTCAATGTCCAGTGTCGAGAGTCATACTGCTAGTTTTCCAATAATAATAATAATAATAATAATAATAATAATATGTGTATGTAATAATAATAATAATGTGATGTAGATAAATCCATGCCCGGATCCCCTTTTATAGATGTAGGAGAGGGAAGGAGGACAGGAAGGGGAAGCTTCTGCTTCCAGCAGCAAGGGGGATGGGCGGCTCTGAGAATATATATATATATATATATATATATATATATATATATATATATATATATATATACACGCGATATAAGTGGAAAAGC
Organism: Metaphire vulgaris; assembly: GCA_018105865.1. Lineage (NCBI taxonomy): Eukaryota > Metazoa > Annelida > Clitellata > Crassiclitellata > Megascolecidae > Metaphire > Metaphire vulgaris. The sequence goes on from CM030865.1 coordinate 5,145,823, forward strand.
ATCGTGAAGAATTTTGAGAAATCAAATATGGAAAGGCGTATAATGAAGTTTGTTTGCTTTAGAGTACTTTAAATTGTTGGGACCTTTGCTGTCAGATCGAAATCCACCGACAATTTTTTTCTCAATAATTTCTGCTGCACTTAATTTTTCATGAACTCAAAATTATTTTCTATTCTATAATCGTTACATACGTTCTCAGTTTATTTTCTATCTTTCTACTGTTCATTTGCAATATCTATTTAGCGAAGATAGAAAGATAGGCCTACCTAAAAGACTGTTTAGCAAGCGCAGTGGCGTAGCCAGGATTTCGGAAGAGGGCTTTTGGTTTGACTTTTGGCCACCAACTTCTTTCTTTGAAAAATCTTGACAAGCAAGAAAAAGAGTCATCCTGCTATCTATCCTATGTCTTTCCTTCTGGAATTTATCCTTTCAGGTGCTAGAAGCAAAAAACTTCGTCACGTCTATGGCGCTAAAATCTTGGTCAGCAGCCCAAGGGTTTTACCCTCAACCCGCGTCCGAAAATTTAAAATGATGGAAACACATTACAAAAATTTTCGTCGGCGCACAGGGGGTTTAACCTGCCCTCCAACCCCTTGATACGCATCAGCTGGAAAGCAAGTATGTATACCTCGTGATAATACCGGGGTCATGCAGCTAGTTTCAATATATGTGTTATAGCTTATGTATATACTATCAAACTTTATATAAAAGCATTTATAGCGCATGTTTACTGGTTTTAACAAACGCTCAGCAACGATTTGTCCCATATGAGAACTATAGCATGGTGACCACATATATAAAAAGTCTATTAAACGGATAAAGCTTAGCCCTACACTTACTCACTGAATTATAACTAATTATTATTAAAGCTGGAGTCCAGAGAAGATTTCATCGATTTAGCTGCAACTGAATTTGCATCTTCAGGCCTAAATTAAACATCCAAAGAGGCAATCCTAGTATTATATTTGAAAATAGTAAGTACACGAAGAGCTCACAAGTAATGGTCGGTGACTTTAGAGGCTAAATAATGAGCCGCTTATCAATGTTTAGGCCTACTTATTTCTCACTTTTCTTTCACTCTCTATAAATAAATAAATAAATAAATAAATAAATAAATATTAAAGGAGACATGTATAGGCCTACATACAGTTTACTGTATATAAACACACCAAATCATAAACCATATATATATATATATATATATATATATATATATATTATATATATATATATTCAATCGTTTATATTGAATCGTTTATTGAAATGTTCGTATTCTTATCATTCTCCTTTGTACAACTTAAGCCCACATGATTAGCATACTGTCCTTTTGTGTAGATATATATATTTATTTATATACAGTAATGCGATAAGCGTTTGACAACATAATAGGCTATGTTAGTGCATACATCTCTATATGCAATTCAATGCTGCGATGAGTTTTACAACATATATCTTATGCATGCTCAATATGAAATTATGCTATAATGTTGGCTTATTCCTATATTGGTACATGGTAGTCTATTCGTATAAACTTAAGTAAATAAGCAAATAAATGAGCTTGAATATTTGCATTTGATTTGAACATGCATTAAATAAATAATAAAAAAAAGAATGAAACTGAATTTGTCATCACTTTTCTATATCTATCTCCACACATTAGGCATTTGTTCTTTTTCTATATCTATCTATTAGCGTTGGTATTCACTTTTTCTATATCTATCTCCACACATTAGGCATTTTGTCATCGTCACTTTTTCTAACTATTAACATACAGGAACATTAACTATCTATTACGGAATATACTGATATAGGGCTCACTGGATTGTCAATGTGATCAATAGGCCTACCTAGTCACGTGACAAAGAAAGTTGAATCTTGAACTGGTCATAAGGGAAACTTAAAACGTATTTTGTGACTATTCTTACATATATATATATATATATATATATATATATATATATATATATATATATAATATATATATATAATGTAAAGCGATCATGACTTTGGCCCATCTTTCATGCTTCTACGCTATATAAATTGTTTTAAAATAAATTAATAGCTTCATAATTCTACAGCAGTATTTTAGTTCATATATGTCCATCTTATTCGTGTAGCGTATATATATATATATATATATATATATATATATATATATATATATATATATATATATATACACACACATACGTAAGCTTATGTATGAATAGTATTCGCTAGACGTTGGAGATCAGCTTTGAGGCCGGGAACATGGGGCCTCTTTTCAAACCTTGCAGCAGTACCACGCCTGCCAGTGGCCTAGCCAAGGGGGCAGGGTTGGGCACGATGGCAGCTCTAGGATTTGGCAAAGTGGGGAGGCCGTTGGGGTGGCAAACTTCTAATCATGGGGCCAACCATTTGTTGTTTCATATGTAGCATTAAGTATAGGGTCCCAACAGGAGGGCCACTGGGAGCCAGGCTCTCAATAGGGGCACGGGCCCCTGTCTCTCTCGGGTGGAGCCGCCACTGGTGGGGGAGGGGCTAAAACCCTCCTTGGCTGTCGAAAACAAAAATATTTTTAATGAGTTTCTTTGCATTTTTAAATTTTGGGGACGCGATTTTGGGGTCAAACCCCCTTGGCTATAGAATGTTACGGTTTAAAAGTAGCGCTGCCATGGTTAACCGAACCGAACTGAACCGAAAACCGCGGTTTTGACCATTGCAAATTTAGAATTTGATTTATTTTTCGTATAGGAGAATAGCAACTATACAATGCATGATTATGCGCGACTTTAAGTCATCTTCCTTCTCCAGTTAATGCAGTTGCCAATAATTTGCTGCATAAAAATGGAAATCTATACATAAAATTTACATTACTTTTTCATAGGCAGTGTGCAACTTTGACTCATCATAGATATGACACAAAACGACCTTTCTCTATTTTAACGCTAAAAGCCATGCATTCTATAGTGATGTTAAAAAGCCTGAACCGCGGTTTTCGGTTAAAACCGAAAAACCGCGGTTTTTCGGTTAGAAACCGAACCGAAACCGACCGAAATTGCGCGAGGTGGTAAAACCTATTTAAAAGACGACCATTTTTGCTTGTCCAGGGAGAAGAGGAGATAGCGTTTTTGCTTGTCAATTTTTTCCGAAGTTGGTCGCGGTCAAAACCGAAAACCAACTCCCTTTACGGAAATCCTGGCTACGCCACTGGCGCCTGCCAATGAGAAAATATATAGCATTATTATCATAGGCTATAGAATGCTAATAAAACTCTATACGTTTATATAATTATTAATTCAATTGATCATTATATACCGCATATATACTATATACACTATAATAATATACACATATATTATATCATTATATACATTATATACTTCAGCCCCTGTTTACATTTGTTTCCATTGCAGATATGTTGTTGTCCATCGATTAGCAAACGGGTGATCATCATCATCATCACTGCCGCAGTAGCTGTGACAATCGTAGAGATCTTATAGTTGACGTCGTTCTTGTTCGTAGTTCTTTATGGTCATTAATAAGTCCTCCTCACGCAGCACTCAGAATTTTCGGATCTTTAGCCCACGAAGAAACCATTACTAAGGAGAAAGCGACGCGTTTGGTCGACTTATTAATCTGTTCCTCAGCAACGGTTGTCAAGTCGTTGTCATGGAAGTGTTCGGCATCAACTGTTACGGGCCGCAAGTTATATTGAATTAGTTTCGCTTTCCTGTGAATTTTGACGTTTTTCCCGAAGACGAATTCTGACGCTGCAGGGAGACGAAGAGAGAAAGAGAGAGACTCATTTCAGATCTTTGTAAATTTTGCAATTACCAAAAGACTTTCTGTTGTATAAACAACGTAAACAAGCGAGCAAAGAAACGAGATGCCAACGAAAGGTCAGTCTCATCAACTAATTCAGTCTCTCTCGAAATTCGATAACTTGCAAGCGCTGGATTTAAGAAGAGTTGTGAAAGAGATTCATTTTAGAACCCGGTCCATTTTTAAACCATCCATTTCCAACAACCAATGCCATCATAGGTTTCAAACCGAAACCCAACCCATGTAATAATACAGTTTCTTAAACCATGACTTATTTTCTGACCCAACCCCACCATTAATATGGAAAAGTCTTCTAAAACCCATGATAATGAGTTTGCCCGGCCCAGCAACCCACCATTACATATGGAAAAGTTTCTTAAACCATGACTTGTTTTCCATTCAACCCGCCATTAATATGGAAAAGTCTGACCCAACCCAGCCTACGCAATCAGCAACCCAATCCATGGGTTAACCTAACCCATGGACATCTCTGGATTAAGCATCTTACTTGTTCCTGTTCCTTACCAGCCTTTCCTTTACAATTGCATTAATCTTGTTACTCTTTTCCATCATCAATGTATATTTCTGTATCCCTATAGCCCCCTATAGGCTTGCATAGTGAATTAATGAACCATTGGAACATCACCCCACCATGCACACACACACACGCCGACATATATTGACTATCATGGATCCAAATGAGTCATGGATCAAGAAGTTCAGTCTGTTGTTTATGGATGTTTGAGTGATCCATTGCTATGATCTCTGATATAGTTTATAACAAATAAACAAGTTCCTATTAAGACATCGTCGAACCAATAACGGCGAATGATGGTGCATTATTAGAGGCTGCCGGGGCTGGAAATGTGGTTTCAAAAACCCTGAATCTTCAAGTTTTTCCAAAAAACCTAAACCCTAAACAAATCAAATTTGGGTTTTTTTTTTTTTTTAAGTCAGAAACATGTAAATAAATTCTTCTTTTGGTGTTTTCAGCTATGTCTGCACTCTGCAGACAGTAGAACGCATATGTGTAAGGATATGGAAAGGATTTATGGATGTTGACAAGCAAACATTAACACATAAAACATCCAAAAGCCCTAAAAAAACAAAAAAACCTAAAACCTAAATTTTATTTTAAAAAACTAGGCATTTTCCAATCATGGAGGCTGCTACTCAGGGACGAACGACTTCCTGCTATCTTAAATTCATATTTGTTGTCTTATTACAATTGAAATCTATTTAATTTGACGTCTATAACTGCAGGCTGTATACGTTCTTCAATTGCAGACGGCGATCAACATCTAACACAACACATAAGCCCCAACGATCACAGAAGAAAACAAGACCTAAACGAGAGTACGACGTCCATCCGTAATCACGTAATCTGTAATCATGTATTCCGTGTAATCGTGTAATCTAGAAATCATGTTGTAACGTTGCAAGTATATGTATCTGCATGTATACAGTGTGTCGGATAAAAAAGTATACCAACTCTATTTTCACTATAGACCCTAATTTTGAGAAAACAGCCCGATTCATACAGAAATTTGATGGTTTACGCGCGACTGAACTCAAATCATGGGATATAGAACGCGCCCATAAGTACTCATCAGTGGCAGTTCAGGATTTTCTTGGTGGGGATGAAATGAATTCATATATAAGCCCATATTATATGCATATATATATATATATATATATATATATATATATTATACCCTCGGTACTTAGTTCGAGGACTTATTACAAAGAAAGTGTCGGAGACAGAAGAATATATACTTTTCCAGCTCTCTCGTGATCCGGACCAGAAGCAGAAAGTCCCTTTGGAAGGCAATCGCATTAAAGCGTTAAAAGATCATCGAAATACGTTGGAGCAAAAAACTTCTCTCTCTAGTGTCTCCGGAAAGTACGGAAGGTGACTGACCCAACTCTTTTATGAAAGTGAGTGCGTCGTGACTGATAGGACCAAGAGTCTCGAAGGCCAATGGCAGGAAGAAATAGTCGGCCGACAAGTCAGTACTGAGCTACTTGGCGATTTTCTCACTGATGCTGCTTCAGCAGCAGCTCCTTGGGAGAGAGAGACGTCACTGGCAGATGAGTGGCAGCGACTGTGTGCTGCCACTGTGACGTCCCACACCAGGCGGCGGCTTACTTGGCCACGGAATCATGGTCATGCCGCCCGGTCTCTTTCCATCGGATCTGAGAAGACCAGGCGGTTCGCCAGCCGATGATATGCCAGCTCGTACCAGGGCCCGTGGGCTACGTCATTGAGCATGGAATGACGTGCAAGGCGACCTGGTCGAGTTTTGCAGGAGAGTCCACCAGGACCCATTCTCCTGGACCTGCTCTCCCACAGGGACAGAGATGTCGCTTCAGAGATAAAAGCGCCAAGAACGGAGACCCACTGCAACTCTGGTTGTCTCGTCGTCCCAGCGCAGACCGCAAACTGATGGGCAGCGCATGAAGCCAGTCGCGGCGTGTTCCGCTGCCACTGTCTTAGGCGGGCCTGATGGTGATGGCTAGGTCGGGGCTAAGCAGGTTGGTCATCTCCCTGAGAATTGTTGGAGCGGTCCCAAGTGGCCTGCTTATCGAGTGAGCCTGATGCTGGAATGGGGATCTGGCTATCTGGGGCTCATTTGGTGAGAATTGCAGCCTCGTGTGAGTCAATGGCCAGCCCAGCCTTCTGGAGAATGGATGACTGGGTCCGCGGGTGCTCGCAGCTGAGGCCAAAAGGCAGAAGATGCCAGCGAAGACCCCGACGAATACAGTCCGCCCATCTCTATTAGGCGGCGTGGCCTGAACCCGTGTGGTGGTCTGAGAGGGCATGTTTAGGATCCTGCTCCAGTCCTGGCGCATTGTGTCGTCAAAACTTTCCAGTAAGGATGGCCGTGCCAAGGAGTGCAGCGCAACGTGTACAGCAGCTTTGTGTAGTGAGGACATTTTAAGAGTTAGGGCGTCCTGCGTGTGTATTAATGGTAAGCGGCTCAGTGCAGTGTGCAGTTCGGTTATGCGCCGCGACATGCAAGTCTCGAAGGCCTCCGCGGTAGAAGAGGGGTGCCCCCTAACAGGGTGGCTTCCTGTGGGTGGATGCTCTGAAAGTGTTCGAGGACAGTGTTGGCGGTGGGGCCGGAGCTTTTGCAAGCTACCTCGCACTTCTGATAGTTCAGTGAGAGGCCCTAGCTCTACACACCCTTTCTCGAGAACAGAGACATCTCCTGCCACGACCTTTGCCTCCCTCCCAGTGTAATGTCGTCCAGATACCCCAGTGAGGAGGTTGCTTTCAATTTCTGGAGGACAGATTGCACCTGGGAGGCTAGAAGAGGGAGAGAGAGGGGCCTAAAGGGGTCCCCTTGTTGCGAGAGCTTACATATATATATATATATATATATATATATATATATATATATATATATATATATATATATATATATATATATATATAAAACCCTCTGCTGTGTCTCTGTCTCTTTCTTTGTGTCTCAGTCTGTCTGTCTCTGTCTCTGTCTCCCTCTCTCTCTCTCTCTCTCTCTCTCTCTCTCTCTCTCTCTCTCTCTCTCTCTCTCTCTCTCTCTCTCTCTCTCTCTCTCTCTCTCTCTCTCTCTCTCTCTCTCTCTCTGGTCTACAGTACTCTCCACTTATAAGTCTTACTGGTATATACACATGTACTTGTATTATGTGTAGGATATATGTATATATGTATATACAGGTAACCTGTATGCATGCAATTTATTCTATTTCAATTTTATACAATTATTAGAACTTTTACCAATTTTAGGATTTTGATATTAATTGTTGTATATATCTCATTGTTTTATATATTTATATATATATATATATATATATATATATATATATAGGCTATTCATATATGTCCTCAGTACTTTGTTTCTGAGGTACTTCTTATAATCTTATATTTATATTTATTTATTTATTTACACATATATATGTGTAGATATAGGTACAAGTCATATATGGCAGTGTTGCCCAAACTGTGGAGTCGCAACCAAAAGTTGGTCGCAGGAGTTCAGTCTAAATGGGTCATGAGTAGCGCGAAATTAGATTCAAAAGTGTCATTTTCTAACCAATACCACAATGTCATAAGCTTTTGAAAGTTGCAAGTGAAGCCAGAATTTTAAGAAACTTATCTGCCTGCAATCCTCCATACATGGCTCATATTAAAATGATTAGTGTTTTATCCAACTTTAGTGTTGACAATAAGTTTGCAGGGTCACGACATGTTGCAAAGTCGCTGAAGTGAGTCGCACCAGTTACAACAATTAAGTTTTGGAAACTGGCTGTTGTACCTTTTAAGGTGATCTTATTTCGCAAAGGAAAGCGTATTCCGACCATTTTGCTCTGAAACTCCACTAACAATGAAATCTCCGCATTGATGAGACTCACCCGACAGTTAAGCGATTTTGTCATATTCATAAGATTTTTAAGATGCGTAACAAAGGTATGTTCATGAAAACATTTCTAAATAGATAATTTTCAAAAATTTCAATATTTATTTTCTCATTTTTGTATTGCTTGGTAAAAATAGAAAATTATACTTAATATATTAGCCATATTTTATGCAAATTCAATCAGAGTTTTTATTTTACCATTTATTCAAAACTCAGAAAGATTCTTTTCAACTAACGTTTCGCAGATGGCGTGATGCATTCTTTTGGATATTACATGCTATTAATAGGGTCATGGCAGGTTCAAAAACCGCTGAAGTGGGCCGCCCTGGTTCCAAAATGTTTAGAAACCCCTGATACATGGGATGCCATATTTCACACATATTTGTACTGTACGCTCTGTATTCAGACATTGTCGTCGTCGTCATCATCATCATCATCATCATCACCATCACCTTCATCATCATCCCATCATCATCGCCATCACCCACCACCACCATCATCAGTCACCACCATTACCATCATAATCATCATCATCACCACCATCACCACCCCGTCATCATCGTCATCATCATCATCACCGCCATCATCATGATCAGTCATGATCATCATCATCATCATCATCATCATCATCCAGTCAGCACCACCACCACCACCATCATCATCATCAGCAGGAGCACCAGCACCATCATCATAATCATCATCATAATCACCATCATCATCAGGATCTTGTTTAACTTGTCCGTGGTGTCAATGCCTTTTAAGGGCGTATATGCATGCTGCTGCATGGTATCTGTGTATCTATGTACACTGTCCCTGTGTATCCTATGTCCGACATGTGTCGTGTGCACGTTCTACACTCAGTCGTGTTTCATTCTGAAGGTCACGAGGTCAACCAACTGGGTAGGGTGTTCGTCAGCGGCCGACCGCTGCCCGACTCCACCCGCCAGCGCATCGTGGAGCTGGCCCACAGCAGGCCAGGCCGTGCGACTTTATCTCGGATACTCCGGGTGTCGAACGGTTGCGTGAAGCAAGATACTCGGCCGCTACTGCGAGACCGGGTCGATCCGACCGAGGGCCATCGGGCAGCAAGCCGGGTGGCGACCCCGTGTGGTCGGCAAGATCTCCCAGTACAAGAGGAGTGCCCTTCGATCTTCGCCTGGAATGCACGCGATCGTCTTCTGTCAGAGGACTGTGCTGTCAGGACAACATACCCAGTGTACGTAATGCGAAGTAGTGTAATGTCATGTGGTGTAATGAGATCTACGTGATGTAACGTTGAGCAATGTGATGTAAAGCAATGCGATAAAAAATTATGAATAATTATTGTGCACTTCTATAGCACCATTTCTATAGCCAGGGTATCAATTGATGGTATAAATCCGTCCGTGATGTGATGTTATGCAATGTAATGTAAAGCAATGTGATGATGATGATGATGATGATAATTATGCACTTCTATAGCACCAGTTCTAATACCTAAGGTATATCAATCGATAGTACTTCAAGTCCATCCGCAAAAGATCCCAGAGTCATTCAGAGGGAAAGAGTAGATGTGATGGTACAACGTGATGTGATGAGACGTAAAAATGTAATGTGATAAGGCCAGGTGCGATGCAACGTAATGTCAAGTAATGCAATGAGCAGTTATGTGATGTGACGTAATGCAAAGTGGTGTGTTTTTGATGTGCTATAATGTAATGTAATGCAACGTAAGGTAATGCAATGTAATGCACCGCAATATAGACCAATATACCGATTGTGTGTGTGTTTGTGTTTGTGTGTTTGTGTGTTTGTGTGTGTGTTGTGTGTGTTTGTGTGTGCAGAGATGCTCAGTTGATTTTGAGAGTTGTACTTATAGACGATAATAGCTTCGATAGTGTTTGCTGAGAGAAAAATGCAGACGAATGAACTGGAGAGCAGAGGTCGGGAATTTAGGAAGGGGAAAATACACAGGGAAAACAAGGCGGAGAACAGAAACATGTGGGGAGGGACGTGTAAAGGGAGGGCGGCGGAGGATGATGGGAGAGAATTCATCCTAACCGCAGTCAATTTCAGGCATCCCAGAACTACAGGACAGTAAACATCATCCTCCCCTCCCTCCTCTCCCTCCTCCTCTCCTCCTCCTCCTCCTTTTCTTCCCTCCTCCCTTATCCCTCATTTTCCTTTCCGTCTCGTCCCCTGTGGTTTGGAAATGTGTATTAGCCCCAACTTCGTGGCATAGGACATGTGGTGGACAGACCGATGTTGATGCCGCGCATGCTTTGGGAGGGTGGTTGGTTGGTACTGCTGCTGCTGGGAATGAGTGTTAGGGTGGTGATGGTGGTGGTGGTGGTGATGGTGGTGTAGAAGTGGCCGGCCACGAGTCATGCCGACATCTGCTGTGTGTCTTTAATGAAGAGGTCCCAGGGAGAGGGAGAGGGAAGGGAGAGAAGAAGAGGGACGCGCTTGTTTTAATATCGCCGCATTCGCTTCTGATCAATTTCGTTGCTTCTTATTTGCCGAACATCGCTGTTGTTGTCTCTCTCTCCCCCTTGGGTTCCACTTTTTCCCAGTTCCTCTCCTACCCCACTCTTCCTGTTCAACATCTGTAGCCATCAAAACAGCGGTTTCATTAACAAGGCGATTCGTGTAAACAGCAATTTTGTCTGTTACTAGCTTTACTTGTCTGTCTGTCTGTATGCCTGCCTGCATGTCTTTCTGACTGCCTGTCTCTACCTGTGTGTCTGTCCCAGTCTGTCAAGGTGATTTTGAAGAATGAAATGATTTAGTGGGTTTTAGCGATGATCAAATTTAGCAGGATGGTTTTCAGAGGAGTATAGATACTGTATTGAGGAGAGGAGTTCTTTGGCGTATAAAGCCATCTTGATGAAAGCGTTCTATGTTCTGTCGAAATTATATTTGATTTGATTAAAATAAAAATAATTAATTCAATACGTCGTCATTGTTCGTGCAAATTGTGTCATCGCTAAAAACCACTAAATAATTATATAATTTATTCTCCAAAAATCACCCTGACACAGTCTGTCTCTACTTGTGTGTGCGTGTATGTGTTTGTGTGTGTGTGTGTGTCTGTCTGTCTCTGGGGCAATGGCATGTGACAAGGGTATATCGGTATATACCCCCAATCAGTCTACCTTAAAGCTTTTATGTGATTTATATGTGGTTACATGTAGTTTTATATGGTTTATAGTTAGTTTATACCCCATATTATACCCTCCCAAATCAAATCCTGGCTACCGCCCCTGGTCTCTACTTGTCTATTGTCTCTATTTGTCTGTCTGTCTGCCTGTCTGTCTATATGTCTCTACTTGTCTGTCTGTCTACCTGTCTCTACTTGCTTCAAGTTGCTTGTCTGTTTATAAGTTTGCCAGTCAGTATACCTGTCTCTATTTGTCTGTCTGTCTCTGTCGCTGTCTCTGTCTTTCTCTGTCTCTGTCTCTTGCTTGTCTGCTTCTGTTTCTGTCTCTGTCTTTGTCTGTCTGTCTTTATCTGTCTCTTTCTTTTAACAGCTTGAGGAGGAAAAAATTCCCCTCACAGAGTTTACTAGATGCAAGTTTTCAAGGATGCTTATCCTGTCCTAGGTGCATGTATCTTAGATCTCTATCTATACCAGACATGCACGTGGGTCCATTTTAAAAATCAATCCAACACAACCCATTATGAACCAGACCCAACCCACGAAAGCAATAGGGATTATTTGACCCAACCTAACCCACTGTAATACATTAAAAGTTCTAAGCGTGTAAATGTCTGACCCAGCAATCTAACCCAACCCAGCCCAACCCATGGATGGTCCTAACCCGTGTCTGTCTTATGTTTGATCTATATACATTCTGTGTAAGGATAACCATACTCTAAGCTTCAGAGAGCTGTAGACAAACACCGATGAAAAGAGCGAATGATTTCTTGATTGAATGTTGATCAGGTGTCGTCAATCAATCGGGTCTTGCGCAACATGACCAGTGAGACCCAAAGGGACACCACCACCCTCTCGGGCAGAGCCAGATGTACGAGAAATTCGGTCTGTTTGGGGCCAGGCACCGGGGCGCCCAGCCCTGGTACGCGTCGCCGCCGACCAGCGATACATTCGCTGACGACGATGACCGCTGGATCGGCTCGGCACCAAATGACGACGCACTCTGCCTCTCTACGGAAGCCTTGACAAAAAGGTAACATCATCGTCATCATCATCATCATCGTCGTCGTCGTCGTCATCATCATCATCGTCATCATCATCATCATCGTCGTCGTCGTCATCATCATCATCATCGTCATTATCACCATCCATCATCATCGTCATCGTCATCCACCATTTATCATCACCATCATCATCATCACCATCATTATCATCATCATCATCATCATCGCAACACCACCATCATCATCACCATCATCACCATCATCATCGTCATCATCATCATCATCACCATCATCATCGTCATCATCATCATAATCATCACCATCCATCATCATCGTCATTATCACCATCACCATTTTCATCACCATCGTCATCATTGTCATCTCTGTCGTCAACGCAGAGATGCCCATGGGTTGAGTTAACCCATGGGTTGGGCTGAATCAGACTTTTCCACAGTTATGGTGGCTTAGGTCAGAAGATAAGTCATGGTTTTAAGAAATTGTGATGTTTACAGACTTTACAGTGGATTGGGTTGGGTCAAATAATCCTATTACCAGCATGGGTTGAGTTGTTTGGGCTGGAGATTTGACGGGTTGGGTTAAATTTGGTTCTAAACATGCACCTATGGACATCCCTGCGTCATTGTGTAATAATAATAATAATAATAATAATAATAATAATAATAATAATAATAATAATAATAATAATAATAATAATAATAATAATAATAATCGTCATCGTCGTCAGCATCGTCAATGTCGTAGCCTCGTAGTCTTTATCAGCTCGATTTTAATGGGGATTGCAGAAATCGTTAAATTCCAAATGACTGCATTTTCGTCCACCAACTAATAAAATTAATAAATGGTTTGAACAATGGGCGTCTTTAAAATATTATCATGAATCGTAGAAAAAATAAAAATTTGGGGCAACACAGGAAATAATTTCATACCGATCTCAAAATTACATTCAGAAGAGTCCAAATGATGAAAAGAGTGCGAAATCACCAAAATACGCATCTAGCAGGGCGTAGCCAGGAATTTGATTTGGGGTTTAGAGGGTATAATGTGATTGGGGATGTATAACTCTTTTAAAATTTTGAAAATCTTAAAACACATTAAAATTGTAAGGTAGCCTGACTTTTTTTTTTTTGGGGGGAGCGGGGGTATATGCTGATATGCCCCCCGTCGCTACGTCCCTGGCGTCACAAATTGCATTTGTGTAGCGCCATCGTATTATTAATCGCGCCTATCCTGTGACAAAAAGATGATCAATGTGCTTGTGTCGATGGCGAGATAAAGTGTCAACACCTTATCACAGCTGACAATTCTGACGCAGCACATGTCACGTGTCAGAAGTCTTTAAACGATCATTCGGGGTGGGGTGGGGTGGGTGGGATGGGAGTGTGGATCGGCAGAACACGCGTCGCTCGCGCGCATGCGCGGAATGTACTTCCGGTTCAATGGCTGCCGATCGTCGTTTCTCGTTCGCGGCGGCGGCGACGAGATCGCGTTCTTTGTTCGAGATTTCGAACGAGACGCGCGACGAAAGCATTCGGCGCCGTGCGATTGTCCGCTGCTAAGGCGGAGCTGCGTCGCCAAACCGCACTGCGTGAAATAATCGCTTTCTCCTCTATCACAGCATGTAGCAGAATCAAGTGGCGATCGCTGATCAATCGAGCGGAACAAAGGCGGTTCGTTGAAGCGTAACGGACTATTATGAGACAGCCCTGCGCTCTCTACGACCAATGCAAAAGTCCTTTAGCCTACCAGCTGTAGACAATTAGCAGTCCCACGCGGAGACCAGCTGAACGGCCGCATTTAAAAAGAAATTCCGGACTTTCAAGCAGACGTACTGTATCAGTGGCGGTTCCAAGAATTCTTGGTGGGGTGGGGGTGGTGCAATGATTTTCTAGGCTGTTGGTGGGGATGCAATGAAATTCCGAAAAAGGTTGACAAGCAAAAGAAAAGAAAAAGAAAAAGGTCATCAGCTTTGTTTTGCACACAGGGATAGTGGTTCGGACCCCGGTCCCCCAGTAAACCCTGAAAACGCTGACAAGCAAAATAAAAAGAGCCTCGGTGGGGGCGGATGCATCCCCAGTCATCCCCCAACGTGAAACCGCCCCCAGGGCCATGTTAAGGCGGGGGCTGAGGGCTGTAGCCGCCCCCGGCCCATCATGAAAATAGGCCCACCGATTTTCGAGATAACCTTTTTGCTTGTCAGCGCGATTTTCACGATTTGAAGAGAGATAACCTTTTTGCTTGTCAGAGACTTTCAGTATATAGGCGATGGCCTTTTTCTTCTCAGCCCCAGCCCCACTCGGACCTTAATCCGGCTGACCGCCCCAGAGACGGACAGAATCTCGGAGCGATAAATATTAAATGCCTCAAGCATTATGAATGATAGTGGAGATATAGAAGTTAATTGATTGCTGATCGGTTCATTAGTTATACTGGATGTCTCGATGTCGGATAGATGTCTGGATGGATATCTGGAAACTGGATAGATGTCTGAATAGACGGATGGATGGGTTTAGTGGACAAGATCAGGGGCGTAGGCTACTACGTAGTCAGGAATTTGATTTGTGGGGTATAAATATTTTTGGAGGGGGCGGCGTGAGGGGAATAAATCTTAACCATAAACCACATAAAACCATATAAATCACATATAAATCACATAAAAAACTTTAAGGTAGACTGATTTCCGGGGTATATATGCCGATATACCCCCCAGCAGAGGCGGCGCTGGGTTTTGTTGACTGCGGGTCTAATGCAATCTACACCGCCAGCACCCGGCTCCAGACTACCCCTCACCCTCCAATCAAAATTTATCTGCGTATTTGCACGAATTTCTTGGGTGCCCCTGCCCGAGGCTGGGTGGGTCGGGACACGCGGACCCACCCCTAGCGCCTTGACCCCCAGTCGCTACGCCCCTGGACAAGACGAGCAGTTTTCTTGTTTTCCTGTCTGTGCTGCATAATACAATTACAGTAACGGCGCTCTATTTCAATGACAATTTCGTGTCCGCAAATGAAGATATCGGAATTAATTCAATTCAATTGTCAACGCAGCGTTTGAAATCTTGATCTAAGTTTCTTTCACCAATAGGGGTATCCAGTGTTTACCAACAAGGTCCGGTTGCTCCGCCCACTGGTGGGCAGAAACCATAGAAACCATTGTTGTCTATTAATAGACGCCAATGGCAGAAGCAGATTTCTTGCTGGTGGGCATAGATCAGTGACCATAGAGATTGTTCTGGATACTCCTATACAGTTGCAATATTTAAAGTGCTTGGAGATGATCTGATAAGCATTCTAAAAAAAGACTGCAAAAAGCTTTTGGTTATAATTGACTCGAACGTTTTCCAAAATTCTTATTAACGGACACGCCATTTCATTGTTTTCCAGCGGGGCAAGACTTTCGACTGCAAGTCAGGCAGTATTTTTAAAAACCTATGCAGTACGCAAATTGGTTTTTGACCCTAGAACATGCTACATACGATACTACATAGTAAATACTAGTGATTGTAATAAAGTTATAAAACTTAGCATGATTTAAAGTGGCTTAGGACTAGGAGGCATTACTGCTTGTGTAAGAAAGCCATTGGGGCACTAACGGGGCTTGAACCCGCTCCGTCAGCCTTACGCTCCAGCACCGTAACCCACTCTGCCATCTTCCGCCATGATTGAGAACAAACACAGTGAATTTTTAAAACACAAAAATTCGCGGACATTTTTCTCCTTAAATCAGGGGCGGCAACGGCCCTCTGCACCCCGAAATGACGTTACTCCGTATGAACCTGTCAATTACTTATCTTTTTCTTTCTTTTCTGTTTTACTTTTCTTGTTCACCTTTCAATCACGTCTATTCATCTGTTCTGTTTGTTTTTAGTAATGTCAAAATTCAATGCATCGTGTCATGACATTGACTCGTGTCATGACATTGACTCGTGTCATGACATTGACTCGTGTCACTTGAGTCATTCTTGCTTGAAAATATTGGGGTGTTTCCATGACCCCAGAGGGCTAAAACCTCATGCAGGAAGGCAATTCAAATTTTCAATAGAAACATTAACACGCGAAGATTCCCAGAATTAAAAATTCGTGTATTTTTTCCAATTAAAGTTCAATCCACGGGCGTCCGGAGGGTGCAAGGTGGTGCAATTGCACCCCGCTGGAAAATTTGTGAAGTCATGCAAAAAGTAAAATTACTTGTTTCTTTTGCTACAAGACCTGTTTTGCACCCCGTAAAATTTCTGCGGACGCCCATGTAACTTCAATCGTCCTTCATTCTCTTCTAAATCGACTTCTTGTTGTTAATTCTTTTCTTCCGATTATTTCTTTTCCGCCTCCTTTCCGCCATCCACTGTCTCTGTTTCTTCATCGTCTAAATTTCCGGTTCCGGTTCTAATAGGATAATTGCAAAATTTCATTTCCGTTTCCGGTTCTGTGTTTCGGTCTCGATTTTCGCCTTTGCGAAACCATTACAGTCTGCCCCTTGTTGCGTTGGTTCCTGTGCTCCGCTGCTGCCAAATGGACTTCCTATAGCGCATCTTTTGATTCCCCATCTGCACGTCTTCAGCATTTCTGGTGCTTCCGGTTGCAGCGGATGCGATTCGTGTTTCTATTACGTCACTTCCGGAAGATCCTTTTTCGTTTCTTTGGTCTAAGGTCTTAATTTTGGACAGAGTTCTGTCAGAAGTTCTTGCTTTTAGACTCAGAAGAAGTCGCTTAACGACTTTCATTTCAGAGTCTGAGGTAGAAAAGATGCTTTATAGGATAGAAGTGTTACCGCTGCATCTTTAAAGAATCAAAATTCGTCGAAAAGTTTGTCATTTTCCCCAGATTGTCTAGAGTCCGTCAAATCCTTTTCTCCTGTGTTTCAAAATTGACGGAAAATTGGAAAGTTTTAAGAAAGTTTTGCCCTTGGAGACGGCGACATGTTCTATTGTTGTCTTTTTTAAAAATCGATCAAAAGAAGAGTGAAATCTTCAAAGACAGCATAAAACTGTTATATTTCTACTTCGTGAGAAAATGGCAGTGTTTATAATATGTCTTACAGATCTTGAACTCTTTCAATGCTTTTCATTTCAGTTGCTTTAAAACAGTGTTTATTCTAGCCACCTTGACATTGGGGGATTTTGAAATGTTTGAGGACAATGTCCGAGTCTCCACACTTTGGAGGGATTTCCATCCCCCCAACAACATATAAAAAATTGGGGCGGGATTTTTTTAAAACTTGAGGATTTCCCCAGAGAAGGCCTAGAATAAACATTGCTTTAAACACAAGTGGTACTTGAGAGTGTTTTGTAAGACCAGTGGTTCACTATGCTATATAAATTAGTTGAATAAGTATGAAACTTGTCCCTTCAACTCCCTTGCTATGTTTAAAGTGGACTAGTAGGCAGTGACCAGGAGAGAAGGTTCATCCTTCCTCTGCAAATGCTACACCGACTTTGCATTTATTTATGTTAGTGAAATGTGTATGTGTCCAGTTTCTTATTCTTTGTTCAATTTTGCCTCAAAACTATTGTTCTGACAAGGGCAGAGATCAGAGGCAGTTAGCGATGGGGGTATATCGGTATATATACCCCCAAAATCGAACTACCTTAAAATTTTCAATGTGTTTTTTAAGATTTTCAAAGTTTTTAAAGATTTATACCCCCAAATCACATTATACCCCTATATCAAATTCCTGGCTACGCCCTGGCAGAGATACAGTTACGTGAAGTTAAGTATGTTCCTCTGTCCTATTCTGTTCCATGTCTCTCTGTCTCGTTGTCTATGTCTGTGTCTGTCAAACAATTTCTCACAGCTACCGTCGATCGTCATTGCATTTGCAATGTCGCTATAAGTTTCCATGTTGGGCGGAACTAGAGACTACTGCGCTGTTGAAAGCCGAATGGGTTTGTGAAACTTTCATCCAGTGGCGTGCAGAGAGTGGTGGGCACCCTGGACCAAGTCGATAAAAATGTTTGACGAGCAAAAGAAAAAGGTAGCCGAATCAATTTTGTCGCCCCCGTCTGGTTGGCGCCCGGGCCACCGCCCTCTGCAAGCTATTGCTTTCATTAGTACCATAAAAACACCTTGTGCTCTAGTAAATCTGCCTTGGACCATAGGCGGACACACACGTGACTTCAGAACTGGAGATTTTATCTTCGGTCGCGTAAAGTGAGACGTCATCAAAACGTCAATTGACGTCGTTTATATACACGTTGACGTCACATACCATTCAGTCTTTGACATTTACCGTCGTGCCATTATTTCGTAATCTCCGCTTTTCTTTGGAGCCGAGCGAGCATAACGCGCTATAGACGTACACTGTCAAACGCGTTGCGCATATCAATTAAACTCCTAAATCATCCGTCCCTGCTCCAGCACGAGTCCACCAGTCTTCGCAGTTCGCTCCGTCGTCCAACAAACGACTTGACGAATTGGCAAACAAGACGTCGGAACAACAAAACGATTTCTCAAAAGCCATAAACAACTGAACGCAGATATATTCGATAAACACGTGTTCTATAGACAACAACAACATCAACAACTCACACTTCACCAGTTTGACGTCCAGAGGCGCCCATCTCCCCTGGCTGCTGGAAGCAGCTTCCCCTTCCCTGTCCTCCCCTCTCCTACCTCTATAATCCCGGGACATTTTTTGAAATCAGATGCTTGTAGGTGAGCTTCAGTGCAGTTTGGACATAAAATCACACACTTTGGTGTACCAGGCTAGGTTTCATGTCAATAACTTCTATTTAATTTCTGGAAAATTCCAACAGCTGCAGAACACTACTGAATGTAAGTTGAAACTAAAGAGAGATGTTGCAGTTATTGCAATGGCAAAACTAGCTATTCAAAATTATCTACAAATTATCTACTGACAACATGACCACATCGAAATACAAATAAAATAAAAATATTACTTTTAGTATTTATTTAAAAATTAGTTTTCTCCAACAACCACACCTACATTATTTTACTTAGAGGCATTAAAGCTGCAACAACTGCAAAATGGGTAAACTAGACTTAAGGCAACGGAATGAAACAAGCAGATTATTAACAGTATCTAATTGCACCATTTCACAGTTTTGAATGCTACTCTAACGTGATACCAAACTCAGGGGGAGAATTTCCTTCCCCTAACTTTTTTAGGAAGCATTTGCTTCCTGTTCCCCCCTTCTGTGGGCGCCCCTGTTGACGTCTGCTATCACTCTTTAACAGACTGACTCAGAGATGTCCATGGGTTGGGTTAACCCATGGGTTGATTTAGGTTGGTTTGGGTCAGACTTTCGTATTAATGGTGGGTTGGGTCAGAAAAATAGACAATGGTTTAAGAAATTGTAATGTATTGCGGTGGGTTGGGTTAGGTTGGGTCAAGTAACCTATTACCGGCATGGGTTGGGTTGGGTTGGATTGGTTCTAAAATATGCACCCATGGACATCTCTGATTGACTCTGCCGCCCCAGTTGAACCCAAGGAATGGGTAGTGGGTTGTTCTGGGGAAGTGGCGTAGCTATAAGATTTCGAATAGGGCGACAATTCGGCATTTTCGTGTAAAACGAAGAGCAAAAAGAAGTTCGTCAAAGAGTTTTTCACATATTAGCGTAATCTCTTCGCTCATTCCCCAAATTATTTCGCAACGGTTTTGCGAAAATCACATGACCGGTTCCAACCAGAACAGGGTCCCGTACCCTCCGTGGCCACGCCAATGCTGTGGGCAGGGTTATTTCTAGGATTACCAATTTAGGGCGTTGACATATTTTCTGGGGTTCCTCCCCTTTCCTTGTGGCGAGCGATAGCATCTTAGCTGCATCATAATTAGGGTGCTGCTCTCAGATTAAGGAGGGTGTTGGAGGCATTTTGAGGGGTGTAAAAATATATCTGGCTGCGGGATGAGGATCCTACGCATTTTCATTTAGTTGACTATTTTCTAATGAAGGTCTTTGATATTTGTCACCACACCACGACGCATTACAATGTCCGCCGTTTTGATACCCGGGCGACGCCGGCGACGTAGCGAGAGCGACGCTATCGGTCGAGGCGCGCTCGACACGCCGATGCGATCGGCGCCGCTGCTCCCCTCCTGCCCCGTCCGGGCCGACGACGACGACGCTGCGGGCGCTGTTGGCCAATGGCCGTGCAACCGCACGGTGTATCGAGCGCGGCCGCGTCTTCGGCGGCTGGGAGACCGGGGACCTCTAGGACCGTCGAAACACCGCGGCAATTAGACGCTTCTCGCTGGCGGCCAATGTCCATGGATCGATTACTTTGGCCCGAAAGAAGGTTTCTTTCAGATTTCTGCCTCCGTCTCCACGATGTCTGCTGCATTGAAACTGCTTAGACCACTAAATCCAAACGGTAAACAGACCCGGGTGTAGGCCTATATGTCTTATAGGCCAGTCAGTGTGGCGGCGCTGTAGGCTAAGTCTTTGCTTTGATTCCTCTTCGCTCCCCCTTCTTTTCTCCGCTAAAACATAATATCTACCGTATATGCGGGATTATCGAAAGACCCATACATATATATATAGCCATACCATAAACAAACCGTTTGCGTCCAGCATAAAGACACGGCGCTCTAAGATGTCTGCGCGAATGTCGGAAAACACTGCAGACTGGTTCTCTGTCCAAGTCCGATCCCGTGCTTTGCAATAACCGACGACCGGGGGACGACGACATTGCACCAGTGTGGCGCAAATTCTATATTTTGTGGCAAAACAGGCTTCGTCTTCAAGGCGCGTCTCATGTGTAACACCTTCGTCCCCCACCCCGACGCAACCTTTGTGCCTCAACCTGCTGCCCCCCCCCCGCAAAGGTAAATACCTGTTCTTCCCCTCAAATTCCCCGTTGGTCCTCTTGACAAGAGATGGGCGTTCACAGACTAGGAGGAGGGTGGGGTGGCTTGGGGGTGGAGTGAACTTGGGCGGGAAAGGTGTTCAGAAGCAGTGGCGTAGCCAGGATTTCCCGAAGGCGGGTTACAATTTTTTCAAATTTTTCCGGAAAATCCTGACAAGCAAAAAGGTCATCACTTATTATTTTTCGCTTGGCTACAGTGTAGTTAGTTATATAGTTATAATAATGGTATGTGCATATGAGCGGCGGATAGCGACAGCTTATGCAACTATATTGATATTTTTGTGCCTATTTTTTTCTTTTTTGCT
Organism: Metaphire vulgaris; assembly: GCA_018105865.1. Taxonomy (NCBI): domain Eukaryota; kingdom Metazoa; phylum Annelida; class Clitellata; order Crassiclitellata; family Megascolecidae; genus Metaphire; species Metaphire vulgaris. The sequence goes on from CM030865.1 coordinate 5,167,318, forward strand.
CCCTAGACCCGATTTATAACGATACGCAATAAAAAATTTTGTTCGGCCAGCCAAGGGGGTTTAACCCCCACCTCATGGCTACGCCACTGTTCAGAAGAATCTCTCCCAGCTTATATTATTATTATTATTATTATTATTATTATTATTATTATTATTATTATTATTATTATTATTATTATCGGCAGTTCTCTCTGAACCAACTACGGAGGTCTGATGTTGGGATTATCGCATTTCAACGATGGACCTATAGGCCTATAGGCCTATATATATATATATATATATATATATGAAATCCATCTTACGAGAAATGATTTCCCCAATGCAATTTCTGATCACGTAGACATGGACATAGGTTGGGTCTATCCATGGGTTGGATTAGGTTGGGTCAGAAATGTCCATGTTTTGGCGGGTTGAGTTGGGTTGATCACAGGACCAATTTTATTGGTCAATAACTGGTTTAAGAAATTGTAATGTGTTACGGTGGGTTGGCTTAGGTTGGGTCAAGTAACCCTGTTGCTTTCGTGGATTGGGTCAGAATCACGATGGGTTGGGTTTTAAAAATGGACCAATGTCCGTGTCTGGAATCACGATCATCTTTAATTACGGATAACAACAGAAGTCAAAATGGTCAATGGTTCGGTTAAACTCCGGATCAGAACCGACTCTGGACAGGAATTTTCCTACACCCCCCGTTCGTGACAGACACCCCATGCCCTACACTCCTTCCCAGGGGTGGTGTTGGCTATCTGTTATCCTTCACTGAGCCTTAACTGTTACACCCCTTCCCGGGGGTGGTGTTGGCTTGTTAATACGTCAAACTGTTTATGTAAGATGCAATATTTGTATATTTTTCAGCCGCTATGGGAAAAAGAAGACTAGATGAAGGTCAGTTGATTTATGTAACAAGACTCTTTGCAAAAATCTATTTAAAAATATCTGCATTATAGATGGCGCTCTGTTCCTCTGAATAGTTGCAGTGTTGCACCCATGTTTTTTCAGCAATGGGGTCGCTATGGGGCCCTGGTCCCATGCACCGCATCATAATACGAGTCCGTACACTGCGGAACTTTATAATAGCCTAATAGGGTATCCAGTGTTTACCAACAAGGTCCGGTTGCTCCGCCCACTGGTGGGCAGAAACCATAGAAACCATTGTTGTCTATTAATAGACGCCAATGGCAGAAGCAGATTTCTTGCTGGTGGGCATAGATAAGTGACCATAGAGATTGTTCTGGATACTCCTATAATCCTATTAACCGAATATGCGTTTTATAACGAAATTCTCTTCTTTATGTTGTTGTTGTTGTTGTTGTTGTTGCTGCTGCTGCTGCTGTGCGTCGGAGACTTTTGGCCTTCGTCTGTTCTTTCTTCTGTTGCAGATGCAAACAACGGAGCGGGATGCAACAGCAACAGCAGCAGCAGCAGCAGCGATAACAGCCCGAGGCACAGCGGAGAGACAGACGAACAGATGAGGATGCGACTGAAGAGAAAACTGCAAAGAAATAGAACGTCGTTCACCACTCAACAGATCGAAGACTTAGAAAGGTACACACACACACACACACACACACACACACACACACACACACACACACACAGAGGCCTATATATACTGTATATATACAGTAGGCCCTATACAGAAAATGGTTCCACGTGGGAGATGAGTGGGGATGCATCTTCCACCGGATTTTTTTGCTTATCAAACTATTTTTGGGTAAATGTCTAGTAAAATGACGGGGGAAAACTGTGGGGGGCCTTTTTTGCTCGTCAACCCATTTTTCGGTAAAAGTCTAGTAAAAGTCGGGGAAGTCGGAAAATTGCCTTCTTTTGCTTGTCAACCTTTTTCTTTTTCGACAGAGTTTATTGATTTGTTCTCCTCTCTTTTCATCCCCCACAAACTTTCTATGAATTCATTTCATCCCCCCACCAAGAAATCCTGGAACCGCCACTACTTATATATACACTGTGACCCAATAAAACATGTAACTGTATATTTGTCCATAACTTTGGCAAATGTGAATCGATTTTCAAAATGTTTTCACTATTTGACTCAGAAATCATTGTAGCGCAATTTTAAAAAATTTATTGCGCCTCTTTTTGAATTGACAGCCAAGCTCAGTGGCGGCTCTAGGATTTGGCAAATGGGGGGGGGGCGTTGGGGTGGCAACTCCTAAACATGGGGGCCAACCATTTGTTGTTTAATGTATGTAACATTAAGTATAGGGTCCCAACTGGGGGCATTGGGGCCATGCACTCAATAGGGGCACAGACCCCTCTGCCCCCCCGGTGGAGCCGCCACTGGCCAGGCTGAATATTTACATTTGCTCGTACTGTAATCTGAAAGAGCGTTCAAGAAAAAGTAGAATGTAAACGGAATGTAAACTGTAATTTTTTAAAATTTTAACTTAGAGTTTGAAAAGACTCACTATCCCGATGTATTCGCTAGAGAACGGTTAGCACAGAAGCTCGACCTACCTGAAGCCAGAATACAGGTAAGCATAGGTGCACGCAGCGATGACAATAGGTCATTGGGTCATGGGTCAAATGGGCATCAGAAATCGCTGGGTCACATAGGTCAGAGGTCATCTGGAGCGATTATGCACATGGGCGTCCAACTCCGGACTGGAGTAGAAACTGTTGAGAGTCGTAGTGAGTGGGAGTAGTTCACTCACTTCTTGTTTCTCAGTGTGCGGCCCTAAGCGCTGGAATTCATTACCAACATCACCTCGTATAACTAACAATCTATCATCTTTCAGATCTGGTCTTAAAACATACCTGTTTGACTTGGCTTATCCCCCTTAGATTGCTCTCCCGTCGTTTCTGACTGATCTTCCGGCTTGACCTGGCTCTAATTCAATTAGATTTGGCGCGCCATCAGATGATGCCCTGGGCATTATGATAGTGGCGCTATAGAAGTTGATTGATTGATTGATTCTTCATTGCTTTCTAAAAGTTCGAGCACCAATATTATTCTCGGCCAGCAGCAGAGAGGGAGCGAGAAGTGTGAAGAAGCCTGCCCGATTCCCCCTGTAAATCGAACGTCGGTCCAAAGATTTTTCTGCCCTAGGTCTGGTTTTCGAATCGTCGAGCCAAGTGGAGGCGAGAGGAGAAACTGAGAAGCCAAAGACGGGACGTGGACACCGGACTCAGCAGAATCCCGCTTAACAACGGATTCTCGAATTCAATGTACTCCTCCATCCATCAGCCTCTCTCTTCAATGGGAGATTCATATCGCTATCCAGAGTCAGTAGGCCTACCTATATGCGTCTATATGCAATGGCGGCTCCAGGATTAGGCAAGTGGGGCCGTTGGGGGGGTGGCAACAGTAGCGTCATTTCGCACTTTTAATTTTTGGCAAATTTTTTGGCAATTTCTGGCAAATTTCTGGCAAATTTTGACAACTTTTGGCAAATTTTGGGCCAATTTTTGATATTTTGGGCAAATTTGTAGAAAATTTTTGTGATTTTGCACGTTTCACATTTATTTATTTAATACATTATTTTTCCATTTCCTTGGGGCCACGGCCCTCTGCCCTTCAAATGACGTCCCTGTGTAGCAACTTCTAAGCATGGGGGGCCAACCATTTGTTGATAGGTATTTAGTAGTAAGTATAGGGTCCCAACAGGGGACCAGGCATTCAATAGGGGGCACGGGTCCTCTGGTCCCCTAAGTGGAGCCGCCGCTGTCTAGTGTTTATTCTAGGCCTTCTCTGGGGAGGAATTCCCCCCCCCCCAAGTCTTACAATTCCGCCCCCCCAAAAAAAAATTATGTTGGCTGGGGAATGAAAATTTCCCCCAAAAGTGTGGAGACTCAGACCTTGTCCCCCCCAAACATTTCAAAATCTCCCCCATGTCAAGGTGGCTAGAATAAACGCTGATTTACGATAGACATGTTTTGCAAACTAATTCTATGCTTTTCATTTTCTCGTTCGATTTCAAATTGGAATCTTCATCGCGAGAATTTTGGATCCGACTCATGGGCAAAATTCTGGGGCGTGGTCTTTTTTTCTTCGTCGTCATGAGGTTGATTCGGCTCTTCCACAGCGTCCATGCTGTCGAGGCTAAACAGTGAAGGAATTAATTTAAATTCTTTCTAGAAGCTTCGTCCGACTATCATGCTTGTAAAAATCTGATCACTCTGTCTGTGTCTCTCTCTTTCTCTCTGCCTGTCTCTCTCTTGTTAGTCTTTTTCACTCTATATGTATGTCTCTTTCTTTGCATCTTCTCTCTTTCTATCTCTTCTCTCTCTTCCTCCCTCCCTCTCCCTCTCTCTCCATCCCTCCCCTCTCTATCTTCTATTCTTTTCTCCACTCTCTTTCCATTTCTCTCTCTCTCTCTCTCTTCTATAGGCTATCTTCTTCTCTTTCTCTGTCCAGTTCTTTGCCTGTCTGTCTCAGTGGCGGCTCCACCCGAGGGGGGGGGGCAGGGGGCCCGTGCCCCCTACTGAGTGTCTGCCCCCCCAGTTGGGACCCTATACTTAATGCTACATACATTAAACAACAAATGGTTGGCCCCCATGATTAGAAGTTGCCACCCCAACGGCCCCCCACTTGCCAAGTCCTAGAGCCGCCACTGGTCTGTCTGTCTCTTTGTCATTCTGAATTGTTCTGCTCTACAAAAACCCAAATTATCGATCGACCACAGGGAGGACACGTCAAAATTCTCGAAATAACTTGACATTTTGACCAAACACGGATGATGATGCTGATGACGACGATGATGATGATGACGACGACGATGGTGGTGGTGATGATGATGATGATAGTAACTCATCTTTCACGCAGTTCGATCTAATCTATAAATAGACTAATTCGAGCTAAACCGTCGGAACGTGAATTATGAGTGTGTGACTAACATTGCAAATGAGGCATATGCGTCAAGAATCGAAGGGGACTGCAGACAAACAAATCGTCGATTTAATTCACAACAAACGCAAGTTGGCATCAATTCAATTTTACGAGCAATTAATCACTGCTGAGCAAACTCTACAGACATCTCGCAGGTCGCCCAAGCGTACGAAGCTGTTGTGTATAGAGTCTTTTTATTAACGGTAGAATGATTTCTTTCTCTACAGCTGTATTCCACCTGTTCCAACATACTCGCTGACGACCAATCTTGCGCCGAATCCAGCCTGTCTGCAGTCGGTCAATCCAGCTTCGTCCTATTCTTGTATGTTGTCTGGTAGGATTACATGACGTCATTACAGAACGTGTAATATATTATAGATTTGTGCTTCCCAAAGTGGCGGTCCGCGGGGATAAGTCGAGAAGATTGATAAACAAGTAAAAAATAGGCGTTAAGAAATATTCTCTCGTACGAGTGTAGTTTTGCTAACATTTGTGATATTTTTCCACACATATACAGTAGAACCTAGGTAACTGCATAGAATTGGCTTAGCATGCATATTTTCATGGCATATATAATGTCATGTTAATTATAGGAAGAATTTTTACGTGCAATGGGAAAGTTTTCTACCGGTCCGCCAGACTTACCTTACAATAATATCCTAAGGATGAAATTTTGAACACCGAAGTTAAGCAGCATTGGGCACGGCTCGGTACCCGGCTGGGTGGCCATCCCAGCCGGTATCGAGTTAAGATGGCGGTAAACATTTCAGGAATTCTCTGGCGTCAACCATGCATGGCTGATGCCAGGCACCCACAAAGTCCGCAAAAGCGGGGACTCAGTGAAACCATACAAAGAAATTTTTCTGTATTTGCATCCCCACATCCTCCGTCCTTCAAGGCAAGGTCCCAATATTTATTCGGCGTGGGGCCAAGCCAGGGATATTTCTAGGATTGTGAATGGGGTGTCGGAGCTAATTAGTATGCATCTTGTATGCATACCATTGTCACATTACCAAATTGGGGGTGTCGACCTCAAATTGGGGGTGTTCGGGGTGTAAAAATATCCCTGGACCTAGCACAGGCTAGCTCCGGCCCCAGTATTATTTAAAGGTCACAAATCAATGTATGGTAACCATTCTTGTTTTCGGCTGTATAGTGGTAACAATAAATCATATATACAGTATATATATGTTGTTTTGTGGCGTCATGACTAGACTGCGGGTCGACCCGTGGCTACGACCCTCTGTCACTCAGCACGTACTCGAGGTCGTCATGTAATCCGGTAGCAGGAATGACGCCCCACATGGCTCAGCACGCAGCCAACGGAACAGGTGAGAGGGAAAAGCCCATCAGTTTAGACATTCCTTGCCAATCCCTTGGTCTGTGGGACTCGGGTTTGAGAGATCTCTGATGCATAAGTCAGCAGCGATTAATTATTGCTCAAACTTAAATTCACATATTTAACATACCGTCTAAAGGACAATATTATCATCATCATCGAACTGCTATAGCGCCATTTTAGCAATGCACTTGGCATTGGTCGACAGTGGCGTAACGTGGGGGCGGGGGCACTTTGTTGACTGCCCCCGGGCCCCGGGCGGGGGCCTTTAAAGAGGGGTCTAAGCTAGGGTTAGGTTTGGGTTAATAAGGTTAAACAGGGTTAGGCTTAACCCTAACCATAGAAGTGACTGTGCCGGCCTTTTTTTTTTTTTTTTTTTTTTTTTTTCGTCAGGGTAAAAAGGAGGCTGATGACCTTTTTTTTTTTTTTTTTTTTGCTCGTCAGCCCGAAACTTTGGAACTTTGGGGCCCCATGACAAAGATGCCCCTATTGAAAAAGTCACGCTACGCCACTGTTGGTCGATGGTCGCTCCAATATGTCATATAGCTTCATTCTTATCATAAATAGGATAGGTGTGAAAAACTGATTTGTGCTAATAAGATAAACAAAAGCAGTAACAACGATTACAACACTGTTCAAATGTCCATTTGACTGTAAAACTGCGTTGAATGTCATTGTGCTGTATATTGCGCGCATTATTATAGCTAGCTGATGTCTTGAAAAGACTCGCTTTTGTTCTTTAAGGCCTCATCTCTCCGGGCGTTTCTGTCCCCATCCAAGTGCCCGGCGGAGGACACTTTCAGGACCCCGGTTCGGCTGCAGCCATGGGAGCGATGACGTCACAGTACTGGCCTCGCATCCAATAATAGAACGTCTGGCGCCACACGAGTCGTCGTCACTAGTCGATCTGCTAGAACGGTCGTTTGCGCATGCGCAAAAAGCCGATAAACTGTTGCTCGCTAATCTAGTCTCGAGACGAGATCTCATCGGACGCGTTGAAAAGACTCAAAACAGAGCAGACAAAATGACGACATCAGGATGATGTCAGTCGTTATTATTACGTCATAGCGGTCAACGCGCTGACATAATGATGTGACGCAACAATCATAGGTAACAACATGACGCATGCTAGATCAACAGGTTCTGGGCTACGTGCGCGTTATAAGAAATGTGACACACATTGCACGCACCTTATATACAAGAAAATACGATAGACAATTATATAAGTATAAAGTACTTTACAAATCTTGCCAACCTTTAGATAACCTTATAAAGCCTTGCAGATCTTATCTGTGGTCTTTAAACAGATATATCAGGATACCAAACAACCGACTTATATAGCATTACTGTAGTGGTATTACATCTGTAGTTTAACTTCTAACTTAAAGGCTTTTCTAAGTCATAATTCATTATCGCTTGGAAGCGACTTAAAGTTTCTATTAAAGCCAGTGTTTTACACATGTCTGATAGGGGATTTCCCCAACCACAAAATCGTCCCTCAAATTCCAGCACTGACACATATTTTTGCATTGAACTGTGTCTCTCCCTCTCCAGTTAAGTCAATTTGACTATCAAAGGCCTGGAGTCCGGATAAAACACTGATCGAAGTTGAACATTTGCAATGTTTTGAAGTTTTTGATTGTCAATTTTATGAATGTACCAGTATTCCAGTGTTCTGTCATAAAAACTTGTTAAAACATTAAACAGGTCTATTAAAACATAGATTTTTAGACTATTTTTAAATTAAAATCTCGCCTAAATTGAAATTTAGATCTACCAATACTGTGTCAATTTTTGATCAACGCACACATAATGCCAATCAACATCCTCAAACTAGACAAGGACCTTTTTTGATCGTATTATGCAAGAAAACATTGAGAGGCTCATATCACCCAACAATTCAACAAACTGGGGTTCGCTTTCTTTCTGGAAAATTTGACGTAATCCTAACCAGAAAATTAAATCGACTAATCAATCGTCCTCTCAACGTTTGCCATGGTTTCAATTATCATAATAAGTCTACGTGTATATACATTGATCAAGTATTAAAGGTCTTACTGACTGACAGTCCACGAAAAAGAGATCACAAAACGATACAGATTTCAGACAATGAAACATTTCAGCAGAATTTCGAAAGCGTTCTTACCTCAAAGAAAAAGAGAAAGGCTTAAAAATAGGCCTAATGGGCATTTTTTGTAACGAGCGAAAAAGGTGATCAGGAATTTGAAATAAAAATAGCCTAAAGACTGAAACAGAGAATTCCCTTTTTTCAGAATTCAAGCTTTTAAACAGTTCCAAATATTAAAATCTTCACATTAGCGTACAAATAGCACAATGACCGATATGGACCCAAACAAAACACACACACACACACACACAGGAGAAGTACAGTACTACATGCAGATGGGCTGCATCCTTTGAAGAAACGATACAAACTGCGGGAGCTAGATAAATCGTTTCTGCACCCGTTCGAAAATGGACACAAGTCTGAGTCTGTACGATAAGACAGACGAAGAATAAAACCGAAAGAATTCCGATTTATTTGCGAAGAACCGAAAACAATAACGATCGAAAACCGGTTGAAAGCGGTCAACGGAGCGAAAAGATGCAATATCACCAAGATACCGCACAAGACAATCTCACGAGAGAAGCGCATTGTTGCTCCCTGCCGACGATATTTGAAACCGCTTTGTTACTCGTTTTTGCTCGAAAGGATGTTCGGAATGGACGTAGCAATAGCCGTCGTTTGCAGTATACAGTACTGTACTTAGTATGCGAGCGTGTGCGATGTTTATGGCTGATGCTGAACTCGAATCTCGGGATGAGTTCGAAGAGGATTTAAGTCTTCACGGCTGAACTCGGCTGACACCGCATCGCTTCATCATTCTCCCTCCGGAGGAGAGCCGCACGGGAGCCCCGGTGTATAACGACCGTCTTATCTACGCCATCACGCCTCACTTACCCTCTTATCTCTCTCTCCAGAAATATTGAAACCCTCCCGAAACCGAAAGTCACTCCACCTCTTCCACACACCCCCGCCACACCCCGTTCGCCCTCCCCGCCTCCCAAGTCGTTCGTTACTCCTAAGCGGCTTTGTCGGCGGCTGAAGGCAGAATTCGACGACTGAAAGCGTGTTCTCCGGGAGTCGGTTATTGGAAAGCTAATCGAGCGTGATGCGTTCGAAAGGAAGGCGGGTGGGTGGGAGGAAGAGTCTGGAGAGGCTGCTATTGACCCTGCCCCGCGCCGTTACCGCCTCTCTCTTTCTCTCTCTCTCTCTCTCTCTCTCTCTCTCTCTCTCTCTCTCTTTCTCTCTCTCTCTCTCTCCCCCTCTCTCTCCAGTCTACACCCTTCCTACATCCCTCCCCTCTTGAACACGCTGTCATGTTCTCCCTTATTTTCGAACACATCGGAACGGAATGTAATCCATCGCATATTATCATCGTGGACGAAAGAAGTTTTCACAAAAAATAAATCCAAAACTATGGAAATGTGAACCACAAACTCCATAAGTAAGTAAGTAAGTAAGTAAGTAAGCAAAATCGCGTGGATTTCTATAGCGCCTTCGAAAGCAGCACAACAGTAGCTGCTTATTCTTAGGCGCTCAGCCTTTCTTAAAATAGCTATGGGGAAGGTATATGATCAGCCAGGCAATAGTCATTGATTAGCCAGCAGTCCAATGTGATGCTAAAGAACGTTGTTATATTTCCTTTTGTCATTCCTATCTTAATTATCTTTGTGCTTGCTTTTATCGTTATTCGAATTGTGATTTTGTTTCTTTACTTGTAATTTGTAACACTATGAATGCTTTCACTCAGCTCAGTTCTAAACTTGATCTATCTAGTGGCGTAGCCAGGAATTTGATTTGGGGAGGGGTATAATGTGATTTGGGGGTATAAATCTTTAAAAACGTTGAAAATCTTTAAAAACACATTAGACATTTTAAGGTAGTCTGATTTTGGAGGTATATATACCGATATATCCCCCCTCGCTACGCCGCTGAATCTATCCCACTGGCGGCTCAAGGATTTGGCAAGTGGTGACCGTTGGGGTGGCAACTTCTAAGCATGGGGCCAACTATTTTTTCATAAATCAGCCCAATAAAGAAGAATATGACCCTCGATGAGAGGTCAGATATTCAATAGGGAGGCACGCGTCCCCCCCGGACTCCATGTAGAGCCGCCTCTAATCTATCCAATCTATTTCTGCACCATTTTGAAAAATTAAGTTGAACAAAATACAAGACACGTACTGTATATCTGCCCCTCTTGTCTTCCGTTTTTCTTTCCATCTCCTCCAAACAGCGGCGGATTTACCACGTTGCCAATGGTACATCGCTACCGGGCCCACTTGCAAGATTAGCCTAAACTTTAGGCCCCCACCTATTCTATATTAATAATATTTTAAATGATTTTAATATTATTTCTTTCTTTAAATAACTTCATCGTTACTATGTATGTAGACCAGGGGCGGAGCTATGGTGTCCGGCGACCGGGGACAAAATATACTGGTGGCGCCCCTCAACTTAAGGCCGGGGGAATCGCCTAGGGGGCTGCTATTGGTTGATGTAGTATGCCAAAATTTCCGGGGGAAATTTGAAATTTCCGGGTGGAAGGGTAATTCCCCCTCGGAAACGGCCTAGATTAAACCCTGACCGAACCTAAAAATTGTTAATCAGCCACTGCTTTCGAACCCTTCAGGGTTTGAATTCTGCGACTTCCATTTTCATTAATTAACTCTAATCGGATTCTTCCGAGTCCTTCTTCTGTGGCTGCCTCTGAAAATGTCGAATCTTGGTTACTGCATTTTTAATTTGCCAACGGCGTACAATGGCCTGCGTCGCTTGTCTCAGCAGCAGTCGTAAGGATTTTCATTAGTCGTTTACTGTACATTTCTGCCTACAATGTATACAGCATATTGCGATTTAATCAAACGGGCTTCTAGTTTTCCATCTGAAGAACGAAGTTTACGCCTCCTCCTCCTCCTCCTCCTCCTCCTCCTCCTCCTCCTCTTTGGACATTCCACCAAAATCACTTTGTGGTCTTCGCAAGATAGTATGCGGCCGGTGTTCACGCCGTTTCCGGGAAGGGGGGATTGCCCTTCCCCCCAAAAAAATTTCAAATTCCCCCCGGAAATTTTGGCATACTACATCAACTAACAGCAGGTTACATCAGTGGTTTTCACACAGGCTTACTTAGCCTCCTAAACCACTTAAGATCACATCATTATTCTTTTTCTTCTTCTTCTTCTTCTTCTTCTTCTTCTTCTTCTTCTTCTTATTATTATTATTATTCAAAAACAAAGGTCCTCGTATCATATTCCCACATTCCTCTTATGACGATCAGTGACATATGTCAGCTTAGTTTGTATGATTTATTTGCGTCTTTTATTTTATTCACTTGGACTTTTGCGCCCCCTCAAGAATTTTGCGCCCTGGGTGACTGCCTTTCCTCTACGGAATCTACGCTATACTACCACGAGCGCCCTCACATTAGGGCAAGAGGGGACATCTGTCCCCTCTGGATAATGAAAATACCAATATTTCACATTGAAATTTGATATAACCTTGCTAAAATATTAACTGTGGCCATTGTGTCAATATGTGTTTTGCCCCCTCCCTCCTGAACAAAATTTCTGTGAGCGCCCACGTATGCCACCGAATCTCCTGTTTGACCCGAGGTC
>CM030865.1:5184181-5376681 GCA_018105865.1 Metaphire vulgaris
TTAAAATCCCCCCAAATTCTATATGTTGCATTGGGGGGGGTGGAAATTTTCCCCAAAAGTGTGTCGAGTTGGGTTTTTTGAGAGGGGAGGATATAAGGATGATAATTTTTTTGGTCGTCAGCGCATTGGAGAATATGAAATATGAAGAAGATGACACTTTTTTGCTTGTCACCACCACATCCGGGGAGGAAAGAAATATAAGGCTGGCTTTTTTGCTTGTCAAGGTTTTTGGGGAGACAAACCTTCTCCCCAAACATTTCAAACGCCCCCCCCCCCCAAATTCAAGGTGGCTAGAATAAACACTGGCTCTAGGATTTGGCAAGTGGGATAGGGGCGTTGGGGTGACAACTTCTAAGCATAGGGCCAACCATTCGTTGATAGGTGTGTTGTAATAGGTATAGGATCCTAACAGCGGGACACTAGGGGGCAAGCATTCAGTAGGGAGCACGGGCCCCCATGTGGAGCCGCTACTGTTTCAATATGTATTTTGAGAGTGTAGCTCATAAGGCTTTTAAAACGCCATTCGCATTCCTTAAAATTACGCGTCGTCTTAGCGTTTCGCGTCCTCTTATAAGCTTCTAAGCAGGAGCGTAGCCAGGAATTTCATTTGGGAGGGTACAAATATTTTGGGTGGGTATAAATCTGAACTATAACCCCCATAAACAGTATAAACCACATGTAAATCACACAGAAAACTTTAAGGTAGACTGATTTTTTTTGGGGGGGCAGTGTTTAATCTAGACTCCTGGACTCCGGGGGGCTGAAAAAGCCGTGGGGAACTGACAAAGCCGGGGAAAATTCTGCTAGGGGCCGCTGTTAGTCCATGTAGTATTCCAAAATTTCCGGGGGCAATTTGAAATTTTCGGGAGGAAGAGCAATTCCCCCCCGGATATGGCCTAGATTAAACACTGGGGTATATACCGATATATCATATATCCCCCGTCGCTACGCCCCTGCTTCTAAGACTCTTTCATGTTGTCATCCCTGCCTAACAGTAAGCCTATAGTGCGCTTGGTAGTATCAGGTCTACCTATTTAGTCCAGAGATGTAGCCTATTTTAAAAGAAATCGCAGACCCCTACGCAGAACCTCGCTAGACCGGCCAATGCACCTCAACTAGAGGCCTAACTATTCAACGATAGATTAAGAGCATAAGAATAAGCTGCTACCATGGTAATGCTAGAGAAAGCGCTATATAGGCTAAATTTACGAGAATTTACTTACATGGGGGAACAAGATAGGCTACGCCTTTGAGGCAAGATGCAGACAATAATTATTCTTAAGAACTGTTTATTTATTAGACTGAGTCTGATGGTCGTCATTTTATAGTTTAAATGTCTTAAATTGGAAGAAATTGTCGATTTTTGAGGTTTCACTGAAAATCACATACGACCACTGTCACAACCTGGCCTTCACCATGGTTCATTAATGACGATTCGCAAGAGGGTGAATGTAAAGTACAACTTTTATTCACTAGAGGGCCATTCTACTCCAAAGAATGCAAATGACAACAATCTAACAAAAGACAGATTACATTTTATTTACCGGTAAAAGGTAAATGTATTTGGTAATCCACTAAACACACAAGTGAATTAACTTCAATAACTAAACATGTGGTTTACCAAAATTTAGAAAAATAAGTACAGTACTGGCACCGTACATCTCTATTATCTTGCTTAACTGTTCATATTTTCTCTGTGCTTTTATATTGTATGTTCAGAAACATTGACATCATGTACAACCGACTACGCATGACTTATTTGGTGTTTACTGTACTGTCTGCAACTACGGTCGGTATGGGCATGTACATGTATATTTAACCGAAGAGGCCATCCATATATTAGACACACAAAAGGCATCTCATACCCCCACTCCCCTTTCACACCCCATACATTTTTCATACCCTCCCCTACGCGTAGACAAATTACATGTAGTTGCTCTACCCCCAACCTGGTTGAAAAATTCATTTTTAGCCATAGCAACAAAGCATTTGTTCTACTATTAAATTATAGCTGCATAATATCATGCTTCCTAACATTGATACTTACAAGAGCATTCACTGAATGATAATCGAACCCTCAACTTTTAGCACCTTCATTATACATGCAATAAGGCCATGGAAATTACAGCATTGAAATTCGATTTATTTTGTCATTTAAGTTGGTCTGTAATTCAAATGATGGCCTGAATTAGATGGGAGTAATGGCACGAAAATACAAGACAACTTTGACAGTCAGATTTTCAAAGTTTAATAAATTTCACTCAGAAATTCAGATTTCACATTATTTGTGACAGCTTGTTTTATCTTCAATAAAATAGATGCTGTTCATATTTAAAAAGCAGTTCCAGCTTTCAGACTTTCATGCCTAAAAAAGACACAAGAAAATACTAAACAGAAACTGTTGGCTTAGTGCTACACTTAAATAAGCCCAATCATTCTAAAATTATCACTCATCAGCTCAATTAGATCTTTTGAGGAAGATATACTAGACAATTCCTTATATAGAAATGTAATGCTGACTTACCAGTAACCAAAGTTACTTATTGGACACAATAATAAATCACAGTCTTTGGCCCAAAAACTCACTGAACAAACTACAACTTATTAAAAACTATATCCTCACAAATCAGCCTATGCAAAAATCATTACTTTCAAGAAAAAATCATTATTGTTAAAGTCATTTTATCATATATGCACTATATTCACCTTTTTAAAACACCACATCAGTTTAACATGACACAAATTGAAAATACACTGTACTAGTCTCAATGCAGTATCATAATTAACTAACTGGCCATCTCCCAAACTCATCCGAAAACATTCAAAAAGTAGCTAACTACCCCCCACAAACAATTCACCATAATAATTCTTAAGGGGCCATGGCATTATTATGCAATGCTTGAGGATGGTTGGGCGCGTCCTTGAAGACATTATGTGGGTGTGAGCTTAACTGTATGTAATGCCTTTAAAAATTGAATCACCAGCAGTAAAGAGTTACAGCAAGAGATTTGGACACCGCAGCCATCATTATACTAGATTATATTTCATGTTAATGTCTGCCATCGGACAACAAACAGCAGGGTAACATTGTATTCAAGACATGGTATACATGTGCATGTAGTGTATTATCAATGGCATATTTGTTACCCACTGCTGAGGTGGGTCTATTGAAATGTTATTAAATCATTATAAAGTGGGTAAGTCAAGGCCATTTCCAGCATTATATAATTTGGCAGTGACCCCCTAAGATACCCATAACTGATCCTTATGATAATCCATACGTGCTACTATGGAATCCACCACAGCTTATAGAATTGCCTATCACTCACCTCTGGGACATCAATTTCTCCAGCATTGATTTTGTCAATGACATCATGTGGATGAGATCCATCCACAGTACATCCAACGGACTGACAAGTACCTATACAAAATAAATACATTATAATACGATAAATACATATGTGAAATACTTATGACAAAATTCAAAATGTTCCAGAGGAGACCAAGCAAAGTCTCTGACCAGAATGATAGCAAGCAATCTCATTTATTTAAGAAAAAAACTACAAACAGAAATTTGTAGAAGTCACAAAGAAAGCATAAAGGGCTAGCAATATAATGAATGCTCTAAACATAGAAACCCAGTATTCCAGGACAAATCCTGGCTCATAAATTCTGAACCCCTCAATACACCACAACTATAACATTAAGAACAGTTAAACAAATAAGTATCATATTATGTATATATAATTCCACTTGCAAGTATTATTACAGCTACATTTCAATCCTTACAACATGTAAACTTGTTTTTGCAAAATTGAAGCCAAATGAAGTGGCTACATACCCAGGACCTCCTTTATAGTCCCAACCAAAGACTTGGCCATGCTACGAACTTTCATCGTACGGGCAATTCCAATTATCTCATCCAATGAAAGATTACCCGAGTGTTTGACTGTTGCAAAGCAAATACATTTACTGATCTTAGAACGCTTAACTTGTACAATACATACCAGATCTTGTACAACCACTAACACATAATAATAGCAATATTAAAAATAATAATCAACATTCATAACTTCATAATGCATCAAGGTATCAAGTGGTGGCAACTCAAAATTTTGCAGAGTTGGAAGACAAAAAGTGGTGTATTTTCCAAATCCATTATTACTATACAACCACTACAGAAGGCATGGTATCATATGGAAGTTTCAAAAACCATATCTTAAACAATACTCAAAAGTTACCATAACTGTCTACTGTAAATTGTCATGTTAAGAAACAATTAACAGCTACTTAACCCTTTTGCCCTGCAAGACTGATATTTTGGTCTCATAATTTACTGGTTATACAGATTGTCCGGGCAAAAGGGTTAAGTCATCATTTTGCCCTTACAACATATAACAACTAAGAAAACATAAATAAATTACCAGAAATCTCACGGTATTTCACTCTATTTCAAAACGCAGACAAAAAACTTTGCTAGCTGCTGTAAATCTTCAGATAAATCCTAGATCCATTCACTCCTGTCTGCAAAAGGTTTCTAATGTTTCCATTCAATATAACAGATTTTTGAAGTTAATCAGGTTCATAACTACTTACTGTTCTTGACCTTCTTTCGATCACGAGGAGGTTCTTTCAAAGCCTTGATGATCAGCGATGAAGCTGATGGGATGACGGCAATCTGAGCCTGCCGGTTCTGGATCGTCAGCTGAACGGTGATCCTAAGACCCTTCCAATCCTGAGAGGCTTTGGCGATATCTTCACCGACCTTCTTTGGGCTCAGACCCAGTGGACCAATTTTCGGGGCAAGTGCCGAGGTAGCACCAACTTCGCCACCGACCGCTCGAAGGCATACTACAGCACAACACTCCCACTATAATATAGCACCACAATTTCAGTGCACATCAATGGGAACTACACCCACCAGTTGCAACCACTGGTATTGTTGAATGGTTGTACCACTCCTAAAAACTCCCATAGAAATATTAAAAGTATACCTAACAGTGGGACTTCTGTTATTTAAACAAAAAAATGCCTCTTTTCAGAAGAATTGCAAGTGCCAACATAACTTTAAACATATAGAAGCTCTGACTTATATGATGCATTCATTTTGAATCAGATTCTATTTTCAATATTCTTTGTCATTTCAAGTCTACCAAGTTAGTATGATTGGTTGCGTTTATCACGTGAATATGTCACGTGCTCAGAAGCAAACGTTGGTTCAAACTTTTGCAAGCGTTGGTTCAAATTTTTTATTAATTGATTGTAAATATTGAAGAAGATATTTGGTAAGTAAGAAATATAATATGATCAATAAGGTACATTAGTTGGTATATTATTATCCTTAACGTACAGTAGTATGTAGGGAGAGAATCTAGAACCCGGGACTCCCGGCTACCGGGAAAACAGAGAAATTATTTGCAATAGGCCCAATTACATCAATCACTTGTTGAGGCTGCTTATTCCTAGCTATTCGGTATTTATATATATATATATATATATATATATATATATATATATATATATATATATATATATATATATATAGCTAAAGTCCGTGTGCAGGGACTCTAGCTATGTGGATAGAGTACCGGTTGCCAGTACTATATCTCTATGGTTAGAGTCCCGTGCTACACGTCACAAAATAGAACCAATCACATCACTCACGGGACCCTATCTCTATGGCTAAAATCCCGGTTACCGGGACTGCATCCACGACCTTCTTAAAATAGCTATGGGGAACATATATGATCAGCCAGGCAAACAACACTGGTAAAGACGACGCAAAACTTTCAGCAAAATTTGAATAATTTTGAGCAACTTCTATCAAACTCCAAGACCCAAATTATTATAAGGTTGTGACATAACTAAACCATATTGAATATGCTGTTTTTAACTTAAAATCATATTAATGGAGAAATATTCACCGTTTTAAAACTTGAATATTTCACCATTACCAGTGCCTAATTTTGTCCCAGTGTTATGTGTAGCGAAATGAAACATCTATTTTTTCTATTTAAACCTACTTTTGTTTAAGGACATATATGAAGCTTACAAAACCGCACAAGACAGAGACGAATGGAGGAGGCGCACTCCAATTGCAATAAAAACCAACGGGCAATGCGCCCATGGAGAAAAATTAATAAATGAATTACGACTACAAAGATTTAAGCAACGAAGATTCAGGCTTAAAATACTTAGGCCGTTTTGATTAGATAATTCAGTATATAGGACCGGATAATACAGCAGATATACAGGCGCCATAATGTTAATACAGTATGTCAAATCAAAGGTGGCATGGGCTCAGTGGGCTGTGTAAACGGAGCAAAATGATAACCAACCGATCACTTACCGACTTTAACCTCGGTCGGATCGAATTTGGGACCCATTGTTCTTCTCTAAGGTAGCGTTGGACTTGGTTCAAGGTGTAGGACTGGCTGGATGATCTACGATTAGAACGACCAGAAAGTTGCGTCCACCACCTTAACTCAATAAAACTCAGCAAGAAAGGAAGTGCTCCGTCCGGAAATTAGACGCCATAGAATATCATAAAAATCCATAGAAATCTATATGATTTCTATGTAAAAATCTCGCTGCCGTCACGTGCCGTGTTTTCTTTACCGTAGCACTTTGGTTCTCAAGTTCTATGGTTACTACGGAAAATGAGAAGAAATTCTTAGATCATTGACAATTCTGCGCATATTTTAAGAGAAAAGAACTAGGAGAATGTGCGTAATAGCCTAATAGGCCTATTTATGTAATAAACTAATGTGAGCTTTTGTAACGCAGAAGACAGTTTCTCTCATTACAATGGATTTCCGTTCAGCACAAAAGACGCAGATCATGACATCAGGCCAACACTCCCAACAGATAGCTGCGCTCAGATATTTCATTGTGCATAGTGGTAGGGTTGTGAGTAGAGATGCGCGGGTACAGAAAAATGCCTACCCTACCCGTACCCGTGAAAAAACTTTTTTACCCTACCCTACCCGTACCCGCTAGCGCTATACCCTACCCGACCCGTACCCGTACGCTGTTTACCCGTACCCGTACCCGACATTGGCTGGAATTTGGATTTTTTGGAGTTGTACCCGTACCCGCGGGTGCGTGTACGGGTACAAGCCTACAAGGCCCTGCATGTACACGGACCCGCGTACCCGTATCCGTTCCTAGAGACTATAGAGAGGCAACAATGAAATATTAATAGTAAAAATAAATTCTAGTACTTAGGAATATAAATTCTAGTACTTAGGAATCAGGATAATCCACTTGGCAAATAGCATATAATTTTTCGGGTGAAAACGGGTATACCCGTACCCGTAGCGCTATACCCGTACGTACCCTACCCGTACCCGTGGGTACGGGTATACCCGCGGGTACGGGTATACCCGCACATCTCTAGTTGTGAGCTCAAAATTTCCTGCGGAATTATTCCGGAAATTTCCGGAAAGGGAAAGATAGCGGCACTTTTCCGAAAATTTCCGGTATAGTGTATTATTATTATGTATTAATATTATTGTTATTAATGTTTATGATTATTATTTATTACTATTTATTACTATTACTACTATCTATTATTATTTTTATTATCATTATTAGGCCTACTATTTATTACTATTCATTTGTTGGGCATTTGTTAACAGCTGTCATTATTGTAGCGGTATATAATGTTTTATGGACATGCGCGCGGCGCTTCCGGTTGCATATTTTTGGAAATTTCCGGAATAATTCCGGGCATTCTACTTTTCCGGAAAAGTTACAACCCTACATGGTGGTATAAGGACTGCCATAAGTAAAATGTAAAATCTCAATGGCCTTTATCTGCACTAAAAGATGCTCGCTTCGCTCGCAGTGCAGGATAATACTAATATCTATCCACATCGCGCAAGGCTCGCTTTGCTCACTTCGCTCGCAGTGCAGGCTCGCTTCGCTCGAGGCAACAAATATTCCAGAACGACCAATCAGAACGCTAACCCAGCCAACCAATCAGAACGCTTGAAGGTAAGCAATGAGAACATCACACAGCCAACCAATGAGAACGCTCACACAGCCAAGCAATCAGAACGCTCGAAGGCAACCAATCAGAACGCTCACACAGCCAACCAATGAGAACGCTTGAAGGTAACAGACATACAGAGGAAGGATATTAATATTATAGATGGAAATCATTCATCGTGTACCGATGGCGTCGACGTCGAACGAATGGAATGCATTTCGAGGACACTACTACTACTACACTACACTACTACTACTACTCACCGAAGTTCACCGAAATGAAAATTGTGCGTGTGTAGGGTTTACCTTTCTCCGCTAATGATTTGCCAGGGCTTCTGTTCTTGAGCGTCTGCCATGGAATCTCGTGGTCATGAAGATTATGCCAATGCCAAATGCTGTCAGATAATCTCAGATGTCAACCTAACACTGCCTCTGCAGTGGTCCAAATCTCAATCACACTCAACGCAATAATTATAACACAATCGGTGACAACCTGCAATTGTCGAGATCTTCTTGTAGAGATAGGTGTAAATACTCACTGCTTCAAAACTTAAAATCAGCCTAAGAATAAAATTCCATTTTATATTTTTAAAATACTGACTGGCATTTTAACAATGCTGTGATGATCGTAAATACAGTAATAACAATGATACAGATCATACAGTCAAAGAATATGGTTAACAATAGGCCTATAGAATGTCGTGCATTAATCGGTGATCGATAACCAGTGGAATCGTAAACCCCACGGTCACATCTAACAAGGATATTTCTAGGATTGTGAATTTGGGAGGTGTCGACTTCAAATTGGGGGTGTCCGGAGCTAATTAGTATGCATTTTGTATGCATACCATTGTCACATTATCAAATTTGGGGGTGTCGACCTCAAATTTCGGGTGGGGTATTGGGGGTGTTAGGGGAGTGTAAAAATATCCCTGACATCTAATAAGACAGATCATTTTTTCCATTTCCGATTTGGTCTCACCAACATAACTTCAGTATTGAAGAAACCTTATTACGGTAAATGTCTGTGTCCGTAACGTTGAATCATTTCGCATCCACTGCCATCGCTATTATCTCAATCAATAAGATACAATTTATCAATCACGCACGCATTCGTATTAACGTCATGTAGTCTGCTTATCTGCGACTGCCGACTCAGACTGCATAAAGCAAGCAAGCAAGTAAAGCAACCACCAGTCCGTCATTCACCAGTCGAGATTCGTCTCAAGGTCCTTTGGCCAAGAAATAAACTTTTTAATGTTATTGAACTGTTCTGACATGGCCATTTTTCAATAAGTGGGTTGAAGCGGTTGCTTTAGCCTTTTGGCACATGTCTGCCCTGGCATAACTGTTTGCTAAATTCACTGTTACAGTACATTATCTTCCCATTATAATTATTGACGATAACACTAGCATTTGAAGTTTCAACATCATTTTGTTTTTCACAATTTGCATGCTCTCTGGAGGTGGACTAAAACCTATGGCTGTTCGATATTGTGTGTCAGGATATTTCTCGTTAGTATGGTTTTTGATAAAATTATTCTGTTCGACACAACTTGTTTCACAACGGTCTTTATACAAATTGTTTCCCATTCGAAAAATGTACTGATGGCTAAACGTCAGAAAAAATAGCGATAACTTGAAGGATTTCAAAAGAGAAATGCCAACTTGTCCAAATCACACGAATTCTATACGGCTCCGACATAGCAAAACATTCGAAAAGGTTTCGTTGTTTTCATGTTGAACTTGCGTTCTAGTAGTAACAACAACCATAGACCTGTATGCAACTGTGGGAGGCAATATCCTCCTCACATGACCCTCTCGCTTCTACGCCAGAATCTGATAATGTCAGCCTATAGAACACCAGAAGTGTAATAAAGGAATATCTCACATTTTATGTAGCCACTGGTTCCAACGCAGGAACTAGAAGTGCAATAATAATCGGTATTGGCCGATTTTTGTCCCAGCAACCGATTAATCGGTATCGGCGCTCAATAATCGGCACCGGCCGATAAACGGTCGGTTAGCGCACAACCATTGATGTTGCTATTGAAATTCAAGAAATTAACACTAAAGCAGTGTAACAGAAACAAGCAAAAGCGAAAGTTAAACTTTGAATGAAGGGAGGCTGTGAGATTCTCAGTGCACTAACTTCGCTGCAACCATCTTAGTTTCTAAGAACGAACAGAAAGATCAAGAATCATAACCAAGAGAGATTGGCGGCAACTGGTAGGCTTACTCAGTGTTTATTCTAGACCCTCTCTGGGGAAATTCCCTCCAAGTTTCAAATTTCCCCTATTTTTTGACATTTTGGCAAGTAGTATGACCTCCCCAATACCTGTTACCCCAAAAATGTTAAACTCCCCCCCCAATGTCTAGGTGGCTAGAATAAACATTGACTGATACTAGTGCCAGCTGCTGCTTAGTGACACTATCTATGAGGAAGAAATGCACTTTTCTTGTCACTGATATACTGCTACTGGTTTGAAGGGAGATTATCCGTCATTCATCAAGAATGTGGCTGCTGCTCGACATTCTTCAATCGCTGAGACTCAAAGATCAGATTACTGCTGTGATACCTCCAGGTGTGGTACCGAAGCAATCTGTCTTGTCAGTCTGTCTGTCTGTCTTGCAAACAGCAGATATTTTAACAAGTAGACTGTGTAGATGGTAGCTCACTAATTCTGTCATTTATACTGTAATGCAGCTACTGGCTCTGATTCCTCATGCAAAGTCACTTCAACCAAATTTGATAGTAAGAAATTATTTAGAACACTTCACTCATTTTGCAATATAGCTCAAACACAGTACCAGCAATAGAAGCTACAGCTGGTCATTTGACAATATGTTCAACTCAGTAATGAACAAAGAACTTTAGACATCAATAATCTGCAATTGGAAAATAATCGGACGATTGTTTGAGGCCGATAATCGGCCGCTGATAATCGGCGATAGGCACAGTAGATGGCGATGTGCGATTTACATACAGTAGGTAGCATATGCAAACAGTCATATAAGCAGACATTTGGGAGAACATTAGACAAAAGATGCGCAAGCGTCAAAAAGAATAGGTGAGCTGCCATTGATATCTTTCACACTACAATATCTCGGGATGTGAGGCAGCCATAAATAAATAAAATCATTTTGAAAGTGACTAGCGCATTCCTTTCAAACACCGCACCAGTTCATCCACAATGGTTGCCAACGCAATCTACGTCCGTTTCCGATATTAGCCAGAGCGGCGATTTTTGGCATTTTCATTTCCGAGTTGATTGTCGGGAACGAATATCAAATCATGTTTAGAACCAACTCCTTGACTACCATTCATGACGCCTAGACAGTGCAACAGGTGAATCGGCGCCCACTGTATCCCGTCCAAACTGTCGGGCAGATAGGCCTGTGTCTTCATTGGAAGTCAGAATACACGTAGATTCAGAGTTGACGAATAATAACTAGATTAAATACAAAATCTCACAGAGCTTTTTCAGTCGATCTATTAGAAATAGCGCAGTCTCAAATGAAGATGAAACTCCTGAAGGAAATCTTCATCTTATTCAAGATTGTTCTGATGTACAAAGACATTAATGCAGAATTTATAAGAAAAGATTTCGACGGCGTTTTCGGTAAATATGGAGGATGGCTGTGTGCTGTTGCATCGCCGACTCAGAGACGTCCAGTCACCACCAACTCTGTCACTGCATGTGCAAGATTCTGCATGGACTTTCCTAACTGCATTGCCTTCAATGTCTACAACAACGACACTTGTGAAGTGGCAACGCACCAATCATTTCGACGATTTCTTGCTATCGACTCCTGCAGAGCCTTTTTGGTAAATATCGTATAACTGGCAACAAGAAACTTTGTCGTCTAAATTTATTCTTTAGAATAAATTAATTATGGTAGCAGATTAATTATTAAGATACGTGAGAAATGCATTGTTGCACCAACTTTCTGACTTTCCACTGAACCCTTTCCCATTAGCCTTGAATGTATCTGCCAGTCTGAATCTTTGTTCACCTTCGCTGGTTTCAAAATCCTGAAGGCATCATTGTTAGGCGATGCCTGTACACTCGCCGAGCATTCAACGTCTACTCTGCCCGGTTTCATGTCCTCGTTTGTCTACAGAATGGTCTTAAATGATTTTCGCTTACGATTCGACTCCATCAGTTGCGTTCAAATACTATTTCCACCTTCAGTCAAAACTGCCAAGTCCGACGATAGATAGGCTTCAAGTGATAATCTACCTTCAGTCAAAAGTCTCATGTTCGACGATAAATGGGCTTCAAGTGGCTATTCAAATCTGCGGAATTCACCGCACGAGGACTTTACAAAACTAACTTCATTGTTTCACTCACGAAAACCCTAATAGCTCACTTGTTTCACATATAATACATCTGTCGTCTGCAAAAGTGCCAATGCATTCATCCTGCCCAAGCGAGGCAAAGATTGCTGACAATTAGGTCTAATGCCAATAGTGATAAAATAGCAATAATAAAAAATAATAAAAAAGGCTCTATTAATTACTACTCGTTACGAGTCCACTGAGCAATGTATGACAACGCTTGTTTTTGGCATTTTGAAGTGAAATCGTGTAGGATACGCTGTACTGTGAAATTGTGGACGACACACGAGAGTCAAAGACATAGTAGGCTCTTCATCTTGCAATATCGGCTAAAGACAACATATGCATGGGTCAGTGGTGGCTCCAGGATTTGGCAAGTGGGGGGCGTTGGGGTGGCAACTTCTAATCATGAGGGCCAACCATTTGTTGTTTAATGTATGTAGCATTAAGTATAGGGTCCCAACTGGGGGGCCACAGGGGGGCCAGACACTCAATAGGGGGCACGGGCCCCCCTGGCTCCCCCGGTCCCCGGTGGAGCCGCCATTGGCATAGGTCACGATGAAAGCTGCTTAAGAGTCCTATAGACTGAAACAAGCAGCATGATAACTTTATTTTCAAAGTGTTTGTTTTCCCTGGACAGGATGTTGAATATGGTTACATGGAAAACGTGAAATTTGACGGTAAGATCATGCATTTATTTTGTTAGACCGGAATTAAACATAGGATCCAAATAGTTACCACGTAGTATTGTATAAGGGGCAGAGAGTTACCAGAGTGGTAGCATCGTTTTGACGATAGAGCAGGAGGTCGTGGGTTCGAGACTCGCAGGAGCCCTAAGGTCGATTCAGCCTTACTCGCTAGAGGGCGGTGGTAAAATGAGTGGTGGTAAAGGGCTGCGATAAGTCAATCAGGTACGCAACGCTATATATGCACTAACACCGTATCCGTGGTATTACACGCCTGGCTGAGGGCTCTAGCAACGGAGATCAGCACCGCCATATGAGCCCGTGAGGCACGGGAAAGATTTTGAAATTTTTATATCGTATATATATATATATATATATATATTACTACAGTTCGGATCAACTTTACCGCTCAGTCTACTGTGATTTCACTATATATATATATATATATATATATATATATATAATATTTAAGAATTCTCTTATTAATGTTAGCCTATGTGTCTATATATATATATATATATATATATATATATATATATATATATATATAGCACATGTTGTCGCATACTCAATTATCAAGAAATGCAGCAGTTTAATGTTTTCAATTGCTTCCTGCTGTCATATTTCAGTAAAAAATTGACTTCTATAGAAATATTTAATGTTGAAGTTTTTGTTCAGTACCATACAAGAGACATTGCTGAATTTTTTTCTACCTAAATTTTAGATTCAAAATCTAGCAAAGTCGTTCCGCTATTGCAAAGAAAATCGCATTTTAAAAATTCATTGCGTTCTGTAATTCAAAAATTACTTGTATTGACTATCAAGTAGTTAATTTCAAAATCATCAACTCAAAAATATAATTAGAGTTTGCCGAGAAATGTAAATAATCCATCATAACCATTTTCATTCACAGATGTTTTAAAGACATCGGCTTGTGATTGCTCGGATCTACTAAACAGAACGACAAGCGGCTTGTACCGGATCAGAATTGATTACGGTTCGGTTCAACTTTACCGCTCAGTCTACTGTGATTTCACTTATCCTGGACAGAGCTGGCTGGTCAGTATGGACTCCGAGCTGCCTGCTTTTAAGCTTATTCTTAAAGCGAAATTGTTTAAATGCATGGGTCTACAAATTTTAAATGAAAAAACTAAATTGTCTCCTGTTTATATGATAATATTTAAGAATTCTCTTATTAATGTTATGTGTATTTGTGTTCTGTACGTACACGTTGAGTCAAAATAAAACGTTACCTAGTTATATAAATAATATTATGTATGGTAACGTTTTATTCTGACTCACCGTTTATTATGCATTCCGCCACAGTATTGTCTGTGCCGGTCCCAAGCCTGGGTAAAAGAGGAGCGTTGGACAAGGGGTGCAGATATCTTGTCCGTAAAAACCGAAAGAGATGGACCAGGACGTCTGAGAATGAGATGGATTGACCAGCTCCAGTAACAAATTAGCTACACTCCTGCCTGCCTCCCTCTGGCATCAAGCCATCACACGTAGCAATGGTCAAACGGTGACACTACGATCCTCGCTGGCTACGCGCTGATTCTGATATAATTAATTGAATAAAATTAAAGTTTTCATTTCATGTTACATTGTCCGAGAAGATTATTTTCGATACCTCGCCAACATGACTTCAACAACGATTATTATGGAGCTTTTCGATTTATTTTGACCGACTGTGAGATGTAGAATTGCTTCAGACGATCATTTGCAGATTGCCAAGTCAGCATAATAATCGTAGTCATCACAATTGTCGCCGTCGTCACTGACATTCGCTGTCCTTCAATAGTCAATATTCTGAAGTTATGAATAGCTGCATTCGATTCAATACCGCATAAGTACATGATAGTTTTATTCTTTTTGATCATCATTTTCGATTTTCTCCTTTTAGGTGTTTCAAAGGCGCATAGATGGAAGCGAGAATTTCTACCGAACCTGGAAAGAGTACGCTGATGGTTTTGGAAATTTACTCGGAGAATTTTGGCTCGGTCAGTAAGCTACCTAACAACATCTCAATGTGTTCGATTGATTTAGAATGTGAACATCTACAACCGACCATGGGCGTAGCCAGGAATTTGATTTGGGAGGGTATAAATATGGGGGGGCTATAAACCTTAACTATAAACCATATAAACTACATATAACCACAAATAAATCACATAAAAAACTTTACGGTAGACCGAGTTTGAGGGGGTATAAATGCCGATATACCAACCCTCCGCCCGTCGCTACGCCCCTGCAACCAAATAGGCCTCCTATTTGTCTAGACGTGCACGATGGACAGTGGACGTTCTAAAATCGAAGCTTTGCATTTACTGAAGGAAATTTTGTTTAAAATTATGCTCATTTTAAACTAGACGCAATCAGCATAGTTGACTTCTGCAGCATATGTGGTAGCCTAGTAATACTGTAATACACTCGCAAAAGAGTGTAATGTTAATTACTACTATTAAGACAAACATTGATGAAGCTCCATTTGACACATATAATACACAGCAAGAAATGATCCAAGAGTGGGCAGAATAAACACGGTCGATCAGTGAGTATACCGCAGCATGGTATGAAACCAGAGAAAACTGAAAGAACTGTATGATTACGATAGTTTGTACCATTATTTATTGTACTGTAGATGCTAGAGGTCGATCATGACAACAGGCCAACTCGCAGCTGTGCTCAGGCTATTGGCACTGATTACTTTGTGGCCAATATTTGTATATTTCAGATTTTCCGTCATGTCATTATTATCTAAATCAACTGACTTTCCGCAATTAGATTCAACGTAACTTTGATGTCTTACATCTGCAGAACTACATAACTACATAAGTGCCGTTTCGCATATCATTCTTTTTTTTATTATACATCGAATTTTTAGGGAACGACGCTTTGGCCGTCCTCACGAATACCTTCGACTACAAACTGCGCATTGAACTCGAAGATTTCGATGGACAGAAACGATTTGCAGAGTACTCGACCTTCAAAGTAGCTTCATCGGCTGATAACTACAGACTGAACGTTTCTGGATACAGCGGAAATGCAGGTAAAATTTTACGACATGAAAATGATCGAAGCTGTATTGCTTACCTTGCCTAAAATCTTTTCTTAGGAATATATAATTCTTTCATCGCCACCGTGACTACTAAGTCTTATCTTAACACGGCACGACGATAGCAATAGGGTTTCCATAAGTACAATTGTACTTATACAGATATACGATCAATTTGTTGGTTAGGTCACAGCAAAAGAGTATTTTGCTTTATATATTAGAAGACATAGGCCTAATATAATTTATTTCTTGAGCGATAAGGTATTTTTGTTCTTAATTTCTGCATTAACGTCGTCAAATATGGATTGGGGAGGGTGTTTTCGCAAAAAATGTTCACTTATTCCCAAGATTTAGCGGTAGAATAAATGTTGCTAATTACCATTTCACAATTTCTTTCTGTCGCTCATAATTGGCATTTTTGTAATCGAGAGGTTTTCTCAAACTGTGGTCCGCGGACTACAGGATCTCCACGGCAAGCAGGCAAGATTGTAGCTCTAGAATCATTCAAAATAATTATTGCACGGAAAGAAGTGACTTGTTCAGTCCAACAGTCGTATTATTGAAATTAGACTTTGGACTAATTTCGACTTGATGCAGGCTATTCGTGTTTTCGCTCAGAAACTTAGTCAGTGTTTAATCTGGGCCGTTTCCGGAAAGGGGGAAATTGCCCTTTTCTCCCGGAAATTTCAAATTCCCTCCCGGAAATTTTGGCATACTAGGCCTACATGGACTAACAGCAGCTCCCTAGCAGAATTCCCTCCGGCTTTGTCAATTCCACCCTCCGGCTTTTTCAGTTCCCCCCGGAGTCCAGGAGTCTAGATTAAACACTGAACCCAGTTAGATCCGTTTAAAGTGTAGACTGTAGCCTTATAATTAATTAACCAAATTTCTACAGCGCTTGTATAAGTCGCATTAATAAAAACTGGCTTTTTCTCATCATCGATCTCTTTCTGTTGATTCACGTTCGCCTGTGACCAAACAACTATTGTACATGTTTTTATAGTCGTGTGCAACTGCTGTATCGGATATTTACTATAGCGGCTCTTCTACCCTTCTATAGGCAGATAGCTACAATAGCCTCACTGTTTATCGCGGCTAACTTATCAGAGTTCAGCGAACCTTGACACATTGCACAGACCATTTTTTGACCTCCACTCCGTGATTACCTGAGAAATGAAATCTCTCACCGCTCGAATATTGAACCCTGGCCGATTACTGTAAATATCTCCCGGTTTCAGAGCTAACGCCCTCTGCCTGTGGCTCTTGGTCTTTTAACGATTACGTACCCCTGAAACAAGTACAGGAGAGCGAAGTACCCATACAAGCGTACCTTATCTCAGGACAAAAGTTTGTGCTCGCAATATATTGAATATAATTATAAACTGCAACAAACATCTGTCACAGATTGTGCACTTAAGCCAGAAAGTGGGAGGATTCTTAGAATATATAATTTAGTACAAAATTTTTACAGTATTTGCATAGTATGCAGGGTAAGTTGTAGTAAAAGTCTTTAAACAGACCTCACTTCCGGATTATACAGTACCCCAAACGTCCATCAAATACCCTAAAAGGGTACGAGTACTCCCGGTTAAGAATCACTGCTCTATACCGAGACAGCTATCGAGGCCAGCAGAATTTTAGTAATAAAATTTGGGTAATCAAAGACATCGCTTGTTTCTGAGAGGGTCGCTGGGTTGAAAAAGTTTGAGTACCACTGGTGTAAATTATTACGACTACAGCTCGGCCAATCGCTGGTCGAAGAAGTGTGCTGAGCAAGATTTGCTCTTAGACTTAGCCTATTGGTCTTTGCCACTCTTTGGTGTGCAGATGCTTCTGAGCATTACGAAATGGCGCTATATAAGTTTTAGATTAGATCTTTAAAATGATCATTCAACTGAATTATTATGGTACAAGAGATTCTGTTGTTTTCTTCAATGGTTGTCACCGTTGCAGGATTCTATGTTTACACTGAGAAATCAGAAGCAATTCTTAGATCATTGTTAATTTTTTGCACGTTTTATGAAAGACGATCTAGGATAATGTGCGTAAGATTTGTAGAATAAACAAATGTCGTTTGTTTAATCGCAGGAGACTGTTTCTCTTATCATAGCGGATCTCAGTTCAGCACCCAGGATGTCGATCATGACAACAGGCCAACTCGCAGCTGTGCTCAGACATTTCATGGCGCCTGGTGGTATAATGACTGTCATGCCTCAAATCTCAACGGTCTTTATCTGCGTGGAAATCATTTGTCATTTGCTGATGGTGTCGATTGGTCTACATTTCGAGGACTCTCCTACTCATTGAAGTTCACCGAAATGAAAATCGCCCGCGTGTAGATTTTCCTTTCTCCGCCAACTGGTTGCATCAAACAGAGGAACAATCCAGATATGTTCTGAAAGACATAATCTTGAAAATAACTAATGTTGACGCTAAGAAAATACAATTACAAACAGGCCCGTATGAAGTGGGGGTGCAGGGGATGCCGTTGCACCCCTGGAAAAAATTAGGAGGTGCGCCGCACTCCCTGGGAGATGAGGCTGTTTTTCCTGTCATGATTTTAAAAAGAAGGTAATAAAAGGGCGATGACTTTTTTGCCAGTCAGGACTTTTAAAACAGAACAAAGATGACGACCTTTTTCTGCTTGTCAAGATCAGGACTTTTAACTTTGAAAAAAACTGCACCCCTGCCAAAACTTCGTTCCGACGCACCTGATTACAAATGGAAAATAATTCAAAAATGAAATAATATTGTAGCAGTTTGTCTTCGTGAAAGATTCACTTTTAGTTGTGACACTCACTTGAACGTGTGTTGTTTTAGAAAGATTGTTCATTAAGTCTGGATGATAATTGTCAAACATAACAGTCAGTCATAGCATTGAAAAATAAAATCGTCTAGCATATTTATTGTCGCCACAGTTTAGTCTTTTTCATTGTCAAACTTTTGGTTTATTAAGAATGATATTCAACGGCGAAGTTTCGATTTGAAATGAGCGTTAATAATGATAACCAATGAAGGCACGAGAGCAAATTGTTTCTCATTTGTTTTTCAAACGCGTGGGCATATAAAGGCTTTATGCAGGTGACCAGAGGCTTTTTGGGAGATCAGACGGGACAATCTGGAGAAGCGCGCTCTTGGGAATAGAAGGGATTGTTATATTGGGAAAATCTGACGATCCGAGGGTCCCAGTTCATTCTGCTCTAACGTTGTCAGTTTTTTTTCTTAGAGTCAGTGCTGCTTTTCTGTAGGAACGAACGGGAACGGCGTTCCCACATCTTTTTTGCCAGATTCATTAAAATCTAGCCTATATGCAATACTGTGTGGTTTACTTACAATCGGTTCTTTTTTCAGTGGAAACGCACGTTAAGAGCGTAAACTACAGTGTTAAAACAACTGGCTACATTGTATAGAAATATACCAAGTACTGTTATTCTACTAGTATCTATGGCATGCTTCTTACGAAAAAACAGATGTGAACTGCTTTCTAAAACTTTTTTCCTAGAAAATGTTTTGCTTAGAGTTACTAGGTATATATCAACCAGGCTGCACTATATAAACAGTGTGTCGCACATTTCATTGTTTAAATTTTGTTCACCAGTGTTATCGACACATGGATCTACTTTACAATATACGCCATTCATTACTCCGCATCCGTGTTATCGTTACCTTCAATCGTCGGCGTGCTTCAAACTGAAGACCTCGATCTACCCGACGGGGACCTACTCAAGCGGGGTGTAAATTATCGGTATCCTGAATTCGTCCTTGTCCATGCTTTCAAATCCTAACGTTTTAATATATTCAGCAAGACATTCGGCTTAGTCGGCGAAGGATTACAAGTTCGTAGTAGGTCTAGTTGTAGTAGTAATAGTAGTAGTTGTTGTTTTTGTTGTTGCAGTCAGTAGTTTTTTCAGTGGAAACGCACACGGCTACTACTACTAGTAGTGGTATTAGTGCCATACTAGTAGTAGTGGTAGTAGTAGTAGTGGTAGTAGTAGTAGGACTCCTTAATAATCGGTATCGACTGATTTTTGTCCCAGCGACCGATTAATCGGTTTTTGCGTTCAATAATCGGCGCCGCCCGATAAACGGTCGATTATCGCACAACCATTACTACTACTACTACTACTAGTAGTAGTAGTAGTAGTAGTAGTAGTAGTAGTAGTAGTAGTAGTAGTAGTAGTAGTAAATAGCAAACCCAATAAAGTGCAATCGTTCAGTTAGGTGCCATCGAACATTTCAGGTATTCTTTTGCGTCTGTATCGTTGGAGATGGGAATGCTTTTCAGTTTATAGCGTAGGCCTTTTCTCATAAGAACAAAATTCCATTATATATTTTTTAAAATACTGACTGCATGGCATTATCAATGCTGTGATGATCGTAAATAATAACAATGATACAGTAAAAGAATATGGTTAACAATATAGTATGTCGTGCATTAATCGGTGATCTATAATAACCAGTCGAATCGTAAACCCCTTGTTCGTATCCAATAAGACAGATCGATTTCTCCATTTCCGATTAAATTTTGGTCTCACCGACATAACTTCAGTATTAGAGAAAACTTATTGCGGTAAATGTCTGTGTCCATAACGTTGAATCATTTCGCTTTAACTGCCATCGCTAGTATCCAGTGGCGTATTTAGGGGGTATGCTCCCGATCCATAGCATACCTTTTTGGTCTTTGGTCTTTCCCTTCGGTTGCACTTAAAGACTGTTGGACCGACGATTGAACAGTAGGGTGGGTGGAAAAGTAAAAAATTTTAGAGTTCACATTCCAGACAAACGGAAATCGATGCTCCATATTAAAGTAAATAAGTTATCAAAAACAGATTTTGCATATGAATCACTCATTTCCAGCAACTTTGATTAAAACGCAAGTCAATTTTACTAAATTTATGTATTTTCCGACCCAGTCTGTCATTACCAGTATTAACAAGATACATTATTCTGACTGACTATGATATGAGCCAGACACAGCTTAACATCTTCTAAATTGAACAAAACTAGCCAAGTTAGAACAAAATCATATGCATGCCACAGTGCTGCAGTTTAACTATTAGTGCAGAAAATCAGATTTGCTTTCTATAGTTGGCAACTCCGATCTTGATTTTTTCCTTTGAATTATTGCTCCATGGCGTGAATCACGTATTGCCATCAAAACCAAGACGAACAATTCCTTCAATTCCCTCTTTGTGAGCCTCAACAGAATTCTTTCGTCAAGCAGACCTTTGACGTCGCAGCTTGCTTGAATTCAGCGCATTTTCAGATGACAACAATCTCAGATATTTCAAGGCAGCATTTGTAATCAAACAAGCATCCCGATTGCTGACTTTTGCTCTATCAATGGCTTTGCAGAGTTCAGGATACTGATGTCTATTTTGCTAAAACAGGATTGATTGTCACTATCTTCCTCTTCTGTCTCCTCATTGTCCATGTAACTGACATCACTGCAAGGGTCATTTGAACTGTTTTCTGAATTGTAATTAATTTCAAACTCTTCTAAAGCAGTACTGCTTTCATCCAATTCTCTTTTTGTTTTGGCTTCAAATTTTGCTAATTTTCTGTTTCTGTCTTCCAGTTGTTTCAGCCTACTTGATGCAACTGGATCAATCTTGCCAATGACCATTTTTCTAATAGTTTTCTGATCAACCCAGAAATTCCACTCAATTATAGGAATCTTGCCTTGAAAAGGGCATTTACAATCTTTTCTGTCAACAATGCCAGCATCAACACATTTGCATGTACAAATATCAAACAGAGTTCCACAACTTGAGAGGGCTTCTTGATATGTCTTATATGTTTTTTTATTCAGGATATTTCTGCAGATCATTCCCTTTCTCAAATAGCCTTTTCACTTTTTAACTGAGCTATCAAATGCAAGAGTAGGTATGCTGGCCTTATTATATATCTCAATCACTCTGATGCAACTGTTTTTGCAATATCATTAGCAGTCCTATGCCTCTCATTTTTCTGGTGAAAATAACATGCTCTTAGAATATATTCACATGTTGGCAGCACAGTTTTGGTTACTTCGTTTGGAAAACCAAATACTGAATGTCAAGTTTTACTTCATGTACTAGAGCTTGCCATAATTTAAGAACAATTCACCTCTAAAACCACGAAATGATCATCATTAAAATCATAAATACAATGGTTGCTATAGGCATAGGCATGAAAGAAAAACAAATAGCTTGCATTTATCAAACAGAACCCACTAGCGTGCCAAGAAGTGGACCACATTATGAAGGATATTGCAGAAAAGTTTGTATTATTCTAATAGTAGACATCTATTTTTTTACAAAATGTAACACAAACTCAAAATATTCAACATAACAGTTTATAATATCCCAGCAACTGTGTTAGTGCAGTTATTGTTAATAAGTCATTGCTTTGCAAAGAAATATGCAATATACATATTATTCATATGCAGTTTTTTCAAAGTTGGGACCCCTAGACATAAAAATAATATATTGAAATGGGGTTTTTTCTTGATCAGCAGATCAGGGAGCATCTTTTTATTATTGTCTGGCTATGGCAACAACCGTTCGACCCACCCTATTGAACAGTTGTAGTAAATTTACGGTCAGTACTTTGCAGGTGGCATAATTAATAAACTTAAACTGTATTATATTACAGAGCATAGAATAAAAGCTATTTTTCGAACTTCTTAATAATCGGTATCGACTGATTTTTGTCCCAGCGACCGATTAATCGGGTTTTGCGTTCAATAATCGGCGCCGCCCGATAAACGGTCGATTATCGCACAACCATTCATGTTGCTATTGAAATTCAAGAAATTAATACGAAAGCAGAGAAAAAGAAACAAGTAAAAGCCAAAGTTACACTTTTAATGAAGAGAGGTTGTGAGATTCTCAGTGCACAAACTTCACTGCAACAATCTTGATTTCTAAAAACGAATAGAAAGATCAAGAATCATAACCGAGAGAGATTGGCGGCAACTGGTACTCAGTGTTTATTCTAGACCCTGTCTGAAAGGAATTCCCTCCAAGTTTCAAATTTTACCCAAATTTTTGACATTTCGGCAGGCAGTATGACCTCACAATTTGTGTTACCCTCAAAATGTTAAACTCACCCCCGATGTCTGAGTGGCTAGAATAAACACTGATTGGTACTAGTGCCAGCTGCTGTTTAGTGACAGTATCTATGAGGACGAAATGTACTTTTTCTTGTCACTGATACTGCTGCTGGCCTGAAGGGAGGTTATCCGTCATTCATCAAAAATATGGCTGCTGCCCGGCATTCTTTAATCGCTGAGGCTCAAAGAACAGATTACTGCTGTGGTACCTCCAGATGTGGTACCGAAGCAGTCTGTCTTGTCAGTCTGTCTGTCTGTCTTGCAAACAGCAAATATTTTAGCAAGTAGACTGAGTAGAGGGTAGCTCACTAATTCCGCCCTTTATACTGCAATGCAGCTACTGGCTCTGATTCCTGAAGCAAAGTCACTTCAACCAAATATATTTGATAGTAAGTATTATTTAGAACACTTCACCCATTTTTCAATATAGCTCAAACACAGTACCAGCAATAGAAGCTACAGCTGGTCATTTGACAATATGTTCACCTCAGTAATGAACAAAGAACTTTAGACATCAATAATCGGCAATCGGACGATTGTTTGAGGCCTATTATAGGCCGCTGATATCGGTGAAAGGCACAGTAGATTGGACAGTAGAAGGCGATGTGCGATTTACATACAGTAGGTAGCATATGCAAACAGTCATACAAGCAGACATTTGGGAGAACATTAGACAAAAGATGCGCAGGCGTCAAAAAGGATAGGTGCGCTGTCATTGATATCTTTGACATTAGAATATCTCAAGATGTGAGGCAGCCATAAATAAATGATATCATTTTGAAAGTGACTAGCGCATTCCTTTCAACGCCCGCACCAGTTCAACCTCAATGGTTGCCAGTGCAACCTATTGATTAAGCAGAATGGCCAGTTTTCTACGTTCTTTTCTGGTATTAGCCAGGGCGGCGTTTTTCGGCATTTTCATTTTCGAGTCGATTTTTGGGAACGAATAACAAATCATGTTTAGAACCAACTCCTTGACTACCATTCATGACGCCTAGAGAGTGAAACAGGTGAATCGGCGCCCACTGTAGCCTATCCCGTCCAAACAGTCGGGCAGATAGGCCTGCGTCTTCATTGGAAGTCAGAATACACGTATATTCAGAATTGACGAATAACAAATTGATTAAATACAAAATTTCACAGAGCTATCTCAGTCGATCTATTGCAAACACCGCAGTGTCAAATGAAGATGAAACTTCTGAAGGGAATCTTCATCTTATTCAAGATTGTTCTGATGTACATAGACATGAACGCAGAATTTATAATAACAGATTTCGACGGTGTTTTCGGTAGATATGGAAGATGGTTGTGTGCTGTTGCATCGCCGACTCAGAGACGTCCAGTCACCACCAACTCCGTCACTGCATGTGCAAGATTCTGCATGGACTTTTCTAACCACAACAGGAAAAGAAAGAGACTTGGGGGTAATCATCCATAGAAGTATGAATCCATTTCATCAATGCATGGATGCAGCAAAAAACAAAAACCAAAGGATGGGAATGATGAAAAGGACAATAGTGATTTAAGACAAAGATATATTCATAAAACTTATATAAATCATTTGTTCGGCCTCGCCTAGAATACTGTGTTCAGGCATGGAATACATTCTTGAAAAAAAGATATAGAGCAGAAAAAGTGCAAAGACGTGCAACGAAGATGGTCAATGGGTGCCATAATTTAAGCTACGAAAAAAGACTTCAATATTGTGGACTGACAACATTAGAAAGGAGAAGAGAGAGAGGGGGGATTTGATAAAAACATACAAAAATGACTGGGAAAGTAGATGTGCTATACGATTGATTCTTTACATTGGCACACTATAGCAGCACAAGAGGCCACAAATGCAAACTGTTTAAGCAGAGGGTGGGACCAAGAAAGAAAAATTTTTTTAGTGCAA
Source organism: Metaphire vulgaris (assembly GCA_018105865.1). Lineage (NCBI taxonomy): Eukaryota > Metazoa > Annelida > Clitellata > Crassiclitellata > Megascolecidae > Metaphire > Metaphire vulgaris. The sequence goes on from CM030865.1 coordinate 5,209,253, forward strand.
GGGTTGTGGACAAATGGAACAGTTTGGACGAGGTGGAAGTGACAGTTGAAACAGTAAACCAACAGTAAACCAGGCTATCTCGATAAACTAGGATATTGAATGCAGATGGTTACATCACTGGTTTTCACACAGGCTTACTTAGCCTCCTAAACCACTTAAAATCACATTATTATAAGCTAAGCGTGAAAACATTACGTGTTCTCCCATTGATATCCTTGGCATCAGAATCTGTCGAAACGTGTTGCCCCTATAAACTAAGTTTCGCTGTTTTAAAACTGAATAACGTATTATTTAGAAGGAGGAATTATGATATTGACCTTTTTTCTTGCTTGTCAAGGTTTTTAAGATTTTTCGAAGTTGGTGACGATCAAAACCAACCCTCCCTTCGAAAATCCTGGCTACGCCACTGTCGCTGCCTATAAGTCGGCAATCAGTGGCTACAGTAACTCTGAGAAATTAGACAAAGTGTGACTGATAGCACGACAACTGATTTGACAGTTACCATGGGCGTCAGAGTCTGATTCTGCCGAGGAAGAGCACCGCACTACAGGGACTGTTTTAGGAAAAATTTATCACTGTACTAATCTCAGAAAATTTGTGGACATCCGCACAAAAAGCAGGCAAGCAAAAAAGGTCGCCCAGAAAATTTATAGCTGCACAAAGCACAGAAAATTGCATTTTACCGCTGCATATTTTCATTGTATCACTGCACATTTTGTGCATCACCGCGCGTTAAAACAGGGCCTGCCACATCATAGCAAACTCCGCCCATGTTGGTTTCAGCGAATAAAGACAATACACAGAGGGATGCGCTGTTTGCATCGCTGCAAACGGAAACAATAGAATTTTGACAAAAGAATAAACATTTTGAAAGCTGAAATCATGTTCATTTCACAATATGCGCGCTCTCTGTCCAGAGAATGGCAGAATATAGTTCATAATTGAATAGGCACAACTGATCATGTAAGCATTAGGTGTTGTGCCATTGGTATCCTCGGCATCAGAATCTGTCAAAACTCATTGTCCTCATAAATTAAGTTTCGCTATATTAAAATTCAGAGGCGGATCTAGGGGGTGCAGGGAGTACAGATGTTCCCGGGCGCCGAGGTGAGGGGGATGCAAAAATTTGTTTAATTTAGGGAGCTCCGCTACGGGTGATGACTTTTTTGCTTGTCAAAGTTGAGTAAAGGGGCGCCAAATGGGCAGAGCGGCGCCCTTTTTTGGCTTCTTCTTAGGAATTTCGTCAAGTTCAGGGAGCGCCGCCAGTATATTTTGTTCCCGGTCGCCGGACACCATAGCTCCGCCTCTGTTAAAACTGAATAACGTAGACATGCAGTAGTCATTACAACATCCTAAATGGTTGCCATTGCACTACAGGGTTTCAACAGAGCCGACATGACTAGCGTTTCATTCAAATCTCCGTTTCAGTGTTTGTTGTGACAGTGCTTCATATCCGAGTCGATTTTAGGAAATGAATATGAAATGATGTTTAGAAATATCTCTTTGGCTACTGTTCATGTCGCCCATAGCAGGTGTGCAGCAGATGACTCTGGGAACATACAGCGCTGATCAATCGGGCAGATATTCCTGTTCAGAGCAGTCGCAGATTCCGATTTGACCATAGTGGAACTGCACTTTTTCAGTCGCTCTCTTAGAAAGAACGAGGTTTCAATCTAAGCATGAAACTACTTAAGGAAGTCAACGTATTCATAATTGTTCTCGTCACGAACTTAGTCGTTCTAAAAAGCAAAACGTACAAAGGCGTTTTCGGCGACGGTAGAAGATGGCTGTGTGCTGTTGCATCGCCGACTCATCGCTATCCTATCACCAACAGCTGTGTACCTGAATGTGCAAGAATCTGTATGTACTCTTCAGGCTGCATTGCCTTCAATGTCTACGATAACACCACCTGTGATTTGGTAACGTGTAAATCATTCAGTGGGTTTCTTGCCGTCGACTCCTGCAGAAGCTTTTTGGTAAATAATTATTTTCACTGGCACAGTGGCGTAGCCAGGATTTCCGAAAGGGGGGTCATGAGGTCATGACCACCTTCCGAAAAATCTTGACGAGCAAAAAAGGTCATCAACACTTTTTTCATTTAAGATGTGCTGCGAAGCCAAAAAAATAAAATAAAAGGTGCCTTACGCCTTTACATTCTATAAGGTTTCGAAATTATTTTGCGTCGGTAACCCAAAGGGGGGCTTTGACCTCCCAAATCGCCTCTGAAGATAATACATGTATGGAAATTAACACCTTAAAATGGTTTCGTCGCCGTCCAAGAAGGTTTTAACCCCCAAACCCACCCCTTGGCTACGCCACTGCACTGGCAACCAGAAAAATTGTTTTCCGAATTTCGCAGTTTGTACTTTATGATAAATGATCGTAGCACTCATCTGAGTCGCTCCTTGTCTGTGTCCAGAATTGTCTCGAATGATCGCCATGTTTAACTATTCCTTATGTGGCGGCTCCAGAATTTGGCAAGTGAGGTGGGGATCGTTGGGAGCCAATTTCTAAGCATGAGGCCAACCATTTGTTGATAGGTATGTATTAGTAAGTATAGGGTCCCAACAAGAGACTACAGGGGGTAGGCTTTCAATAGGGGCACGGGACTCCCGGAATTCAGACGAGGAAAATCGGGGCCCAGTGTTGAGGAGCGGCCATCCTCAGCATGTGGCCTGCCCGGCAGCCCCGGACACCTCGTTTGATGGCGGTGAATCGAAAGGTCAAACAAACGCCGTCTATCAGGCAGGGTCGGCGGCGGAAGGCGATCGGGAAACCGAGCGGGCCTTTGCGGCGCCCAACCGCCGGCCGCGCGACGAGACCGCGAGCCGGGGTCGCCACAATTCACGGCCTGAGAGAGAACTCTAATGCTTCATTTAGTAAAAATCTGACGACTCCTTCTTTTGTCTGGTTCCTCATTCGAATGAAGTCTTTTGAAGGGGTTTTTGCCTTCGTCATTATCACGCGCAGCAAAAAGAGTCTCAGCAATTAATAACAATAGTAAAAAAATAACACAAATAATAAATAAGAAAAATAAGCTTTCCATAAATATTTTGAAATGTGCATTAGATATGCACTGTGAAATCGTGAAGGAGACACGAGAATTATAGTAAGGTCTTACTGTACAATCAATCAATACTTCTATGGCGCCATTATCATAATGTCCAGGGTATCAGCCGATGGCGCACCAAATCCAAATAGAATTAGAGCCAAGTCAATCCGGAAGATCAGTCAGAACAATCATATATATTGCCAAAAATGCACAAGCGAGGATGGAAGCTGCTGAAGAGGGTTAGATCAAAGCACGTATAACGTCAATATTCTTAAATGCTTGCATTTGCATCGTTTTTGCATTAACAGGACGTTGAATATGGTTACATGCAAAAGATGAGATTTGACGGTAAGCCACATATTCGTATCCTAGACCGGGTATAAAACATTGGCGGTAAGACAATTATTACTGTAGACCTACTCTTTATTATTTCACATTTACCAATCGTCGTGGTATATCCACGATTATTGTTAATTTTTTAAAAAATAACTCGATGATTCACTTTCATAAAATCTGGTTTTCAGTGAAAATTTGAGTTTCACATAACTTTTTGCATACTCAATTTTGTTTCTTATGACAAATAACAATAATTATTACTGTCATAGTTGTATCCAAACCCCAGGCTTTTGGAGGGAATTAATTTAACTTGGCTGGAGGGGAAGAGACACAGTTCAATGCAAAAATTTCTGTCAGTGCTGGGATTTAAAGGGGGATTTTTGTGATTTTGGGGCAAATCGCCCCCTAACAGGTCTGGATAAAACACTGATTACTGTTGATAATTTTCGCCCGTGCCCGGATGTCAGGCCGACGGACATTTGGCCGAACGGTCATTAAACCGGCTGCCTTATGGCCGACAGACAATATCAGCCGACTAGCCTTAAGCCAAGGGCAAACACGCAATGAACCCAAGCTCAGGGCGTGCACACACTAGCCTGCCGCTGCAATGACTTTTGGCCGACAATCAGTGTTAGGGTTAGGGCGAGGGTTAGGGTAGGGTTAGAGTTAGGGCTATGGTTAATTAAGGTTATGGTTAGGATTAGGTTTGACCTCGTTCTACTGTATCTCCTATCCAACGACCAATTGTCCTTCGGTCGAATTGCCGTCGGCCACATAACCGTCGGGCTTACGTGCATCGGTCAAATGTCTTTCGGTTTAAAACTTTCTTTCGGTCAGATGTCTTTCGGTCAGATGTCTTTCGGTCAGATGTCTTTCGGTCAGATGTTTTTCGGTTTAAAACTGTCTTTCGGTCAGATGTCCATCGGTCAAATGTCTTTCGGTTTAAAACTGTCTTTCGGTCAGATGTCTTTCGGTCAGATGTCTTTCGGTCAGATGTCTTTTGGTCAGATGTCTTTCGGTCAAATGTCTTTCGGTCAAGTTTTCGCCTTAGACGTGCTGTTAAATTTCTCTCTACCGACATTTTATGGTTAAAATCCAGAAATCTCATTCCGTCTTTTTATGGACAATTGCAATGTTTTCATTAAGTTTGTGAAGGAATGTATGAGATCTACTGAGGTGTTTTTATTCACAGATGTTTCAATGGCATCGACACGTGATTGTTCGGATCTTTGGACATCCACAAAGCCAAACGGCTTGTATTGGGTCAACGTTAAACATGGATGGGTTCATCTTAACCGCTCAGTCTACTGTGATTTCAGTAATCCTGGACAGAGGTGGCTGGTCAGTATAGAGTCCCAGCTACTTCAGACAGCATTTCATAAAGAACGATTAACACTATTATTAACTAATTTATCTATATATTCACTGATAATGACATCATTATCGCAATCGTTATCATACTAGACTTCGTCATAATCTTCATCTTGTTCTTAGTCGTAATATAGATGTCTAGAGGGCGGTGGCAATTGAGTAGTAGTTGTGGATGCGAAGGTAAACGCGGGTCTAGAGAAAGCAATGACAAACTAATCTAGATTAATGGTTTTAGCCACCTGCGTCGCCGCTTGCCTGACATCGGAGATCAGCGCAGCCCAACGCTCGAACTCGTATATGGGCGAACCTTTTCTTACCTTGATTTCACGCTTTTCGCCAATTCAACGTCATCATTGACCTCCGATGTCGTTCAATATGCTTATGTAGCATTTTATTATTTTCCAATACCGGGTCAGATTTTATTATTTTAAATAGGTTTTTCAAAGACGCAAAGATGGAAGCGAGAATTTCTATCGAACCTGGAAAGAGTACGCTGATGGCTTCGGAAATTTACTCGGAGAATTTTGGCTCGGTCAGTTGACCAGTAACACGCTTGAAACATTTCATGTCCAAATCTTTCTTAGCAACGTTCGTAACAGCGGTATGACTTATCCCCAGCTGAGTGGCTATTTCTCGACTTGACTTACTCGTTCCAGTCTGACCCGCCCGAGAGCAGATCAGTTCTGTGACCTTTTCAATCTCTGTTGCAGTGCGCGCTGATCTGCGACCTCCACTGTCTGGCTTTCTGACCAATGCTGACCCTGTCTCATCAACACGCTTGCAGATCTTATTCAGTGTGGATAGCGACCAATTCTTTTCAGGATAAGCATTTTTTTATTTTTTTAGCACCAAAACCCTGCTTCCGTAGCGTCTGAATTTGCAGTTTGTCCTCCGAAGACAATTTCGCCATCTTTCTCAGACAAACTGAGCAGACAATAATAAGGTCAGGGTTAGACAGAGACTGACTGCAGCCAATCATCATGCTGCTGTGTTTACCTGTTGGCCGTAAATAACCTTGACCTTGTCTGGCACGATGACAACGACGCTATTTTTAGAGTTGAAATCGATACATTTTATTATGACGTTATATTTCGTTGTTAATTTTAAAATTTGGGTTTCTAGTTTTTTGCCATATTTCAGCAAATATTAAAGATGTCAGCATGAAATTTTGGCAGTTATATCAGAACGATTCCCAAGTATGTGGTCTATAAATTTTATTGAAATCGCTACACACGCGGCCGAGATATTAAATGTCAAACAGGGGTCCTCTTTTTACTCTTACACCCTGTAGTTATGTGTCGAAAGGTAGGAAATAAATGTATTAACCATAGGATATGATTTCATTTCCAACGAATAGGCTACTATACACAGGTATACATGTAGATAGATAGGAAATGAATTTATTACCTGCTATAATTTTATTTCCCACCAACAGTAGCCTATATAGTTATGTGTAGGGAATAAATTTATTACCTGCTACCAACTGTATGCTACTGTATATGCAATTTGTAGATATTATGTTGATAGGAGGAAATACATTTATACTGAAATAAATTTGTACGTATGCCGCATAATTTTATTTCCCTAGCAACCACAGGATCCGCCCAGGAAATAATTGTATTGGGTAAATAAATCTATGCACACCGTCATATGAGATAAAATACAGTATTTCCCTCTCACACATTTATTCCAAACAGTTGAGCTCTCTTGCACCTAAACGAAATCAACTCTTTCAGTTTCAAATATTACTCGCTTTTTTAAAAAATATTACATCGAATTTTGTAGGAAACGAAGCCTTGTACGCCCTGACGAATACCTTCAAATACAAACTGCGCATTGAACTCGAAGATTTCGATGGACAGAAACGCTTTGCAGAGTATTCGACCTTCAAAGTAGCTTCATCGGCTTGTAACTATAAATTGACGGTATCTGGATACAGCGGAGATGCAGGTAAAGTTTTACGACATGAAAACGATTGAAAGTAATTCTTACTTTTTCAATATCGGTAATTGGCTAGTTTAGCGTCCCAAATTAATCCTGACTTTTTCACAAATTGGCTAATTTTATAATGTTTGAGAAAATGCCATTTCATGTTGCCGCAATAAATGTATAAGTATCAGTTATAAGTTATAAAATTTTAGTTATAAGTTGCAAAGCCCATAAAAGAAATGACAGGTAGACCGCGCGCACTAAGAGAAATTGTACCTGCTATCCAGCTGCTAAACGTCCAAGAGATTAGCGATGAATTTGTGAACTTTTTGTTTATAAAACCAATTGATACAAATGAGCATTGTTTGCAGTGTTTGGCTAGGCATCGTCTTATCGTGAACACATGCGTTTGCAGCGGTTGTCAGTTGCCTGCTTCATTAGTCAAATACTCCGAAGGTATCGATGTATACCGTTAGTCATGTCGGTACTTCATGTAATTTTACAATAACTTTGTGAGTAGATTGGAGACAAAATGTATTAATGAAATGATTGGAGACAGCATGTATTGATTTAATTTGGGACGCTAATTTAATTTGGGACGCTAAACTAGCCAATCACCTTCAATATCTCTTTGCTTCGGATTAGGTGTTTCTGTCATTGCCACCGCGTTCTGAAAACAGCATGATGAGAGCGAGATATGTAATGTAATGCAACAAGATATTTGCATAGCACCTCTTCTGAAGAATCACTGAGAAGCAATCTCGTTGCGATTAACGCATATTTATAAAAAATATGAGCTTAAAGTCAATAGCGTCATTTCACACTTTTCTTGGGAGCAATATAAGTTTTGGGCAATTGTGACTAAAGTTTGGGCAATTTTGGGCACATTTTGGCAAATTTTGAGCCAATTTTGGCAAATTTGTAAATTTTTGACACTTTTGGCAATTGTTGGCAATTTTTTGCACATTTCACATATATTTATTTAATACATTGTACATTATTTCTTCATTTCCTTGTAGGCCACGGCACCATCTGCCCGCCCCTCCCAAATGACGCCACTACTAAAAGTCGCTTCAAAAAGAGGGCCATAGAATCCTCAGTTGTTACGCATCGTAGTGTCCAGAACATTCCAGAGGATAGGGCCAACTTATTCAAAACCTCGTTTCAGGAATAAGGAAGTTAGCACTTGAGGCACATCGAGGAGACCTTGAGTTATAAACTGAAGACATGACCGACCAACGATAGAGCTAAGAGTATGGATTATCTCTGAGAGAATTGATAGAGAGGCAAAAATAAGAGCTGCAAGCCAAGCCCTTTTCTTATCCTCAATCCCTTTCTGTCCGATTCTGTGATCAAGAGGTAGAAGGAACACAAGACTGATTGCAGTCATAACTCAGCCAATCGCTGGTTTAGGAAGTGTGCCCCATGACTTCTATAGTTAGCCTATCGGGTCTACTTTAAAATGATCACTCACCTGAATTATTATGACACAAAAATTCTTTTTTTCTCTTCACTGGTTGTCACAGTTGCAGGATTCTATGTTTACACTGAGAAATCAGAAGCGATAATAGGCCTAATAATATTCTTAGATCATTGTTAATTTTTTGCACGTTTTATTAAAAACGATTTAGTATAAAGTTCGTATTATTTGTAGAATAAACAAATGTCGTTTGTTTAATCGCAGGAGACAGTTTCTCTAATCATGATGGATGTCAGTTTAGCACGGAGGATGAAGATCATGATATCGCGTCACATAGCTGTGCTCAGAGATATCATGGCGCCTGGTGGTATAAGGGTTGTCATCTCTCAAATCTCAACGGTCTTTATCTGCGTGGAAATCATTCGTCGTACGCAGATGGCGTCGAATGGAATACATTTCGAGGACACTACTACTCACTGAAGTTCACTGAAATGAAAATCGCTCGTGTGTAGATCATTTCTGGTCATTTGTAGATCAACTGGTTGCGTCAAAGAAAGGAACAAGCCGAATATTTTGAAACACAAAATTTATATACTCTAACGGTCTAACCGATGTTGACAATAAGAACTTACAACTGCGAATAGAAAATAATTCTAAAATGAAACAGTTCTTGCAGTTTGTTTTCGTGAAAAAACTCAGCATCATGTTGTCTGTCCTGGGACATGTTCAGGGCTTCTCATTGTTTCGATTCCTCCCTGGGTCTTGCTTCTTCTTTGATCTCTGCATATGTTTGGGTATGCTATTCATCTGTTTTCATCATCTAGTCCAATAGCATCTTCCTTGGTCTTCCTTTTGTCTTTCTTCCTGATATAAGTCCTTCAATTACTATTCCAAGTAATGTTTCTCCTCCTTGCGGGTGTCCAATCCAGTTCCTCAGTTTTCTTTTGATGGTTTTAATTAGAGAACTTTGTTATCCCACCCATTTGTAATAACTCTTCGTTCGATTTCTTATCTGGCCACGTCATCTTTTTCATCCTCCTCCATACAAGGGCGTAGCGAGGGAGAGGGGTAGTGGCGAACCGCCCCAGGCGGCACTAGCCCGAGAGGCGGCATTTTCGGTTTTAAAAAATCTAAGAACAGAAGTCCTCACTATGTCGCGCACATAAATCTGAGAACTTTTGTCTATTGAAGTCGTTGGTCATAGAGACCGGATGGACTGCATGGGAAGTAGAGCAAGATCCTCTTTGACAAGGGCAGCACTTTCTATTTTCGCCCCAGACGGCACTTTGCCTCGCTACGCCACTGCCTCCGGAGCCACATTTCGAATGCTTCCAGCTTTTGCATGATCTTTTTTTGAAGAGTCCATGTTTTTGAAGCATATAGGGTTACATTTCATACCAACTTTTTCATCAGTCTCTTCCTTAGTTCTAAATTTAGTCCTCCTCTTACCAGTTCCCTTCTGTCCAAAACAGCTTGTTTTCCCATCGCTATTCTTCTGTTTATCTCCTCCTGGCATCTGGCAATTTTGCTAGTAGGCTCCCAATGTTACAAAGTTGTATCACCTATTCCTGTACTGCTCCCTGGTGAATCTAGGTGAATTTTTATTCTATGTTATTACCATGAGTTTTGTTTTAGCGTGTTTATTTTCGCGCACATTGTTTTGATATTTATTTAATTTGTCCATCATTCTTGGTAGCTCTCTTTTGCTCTCTGACAGCATCGCCTGATAGTCTGAAAACCGAATGGGTTTCCTTCCAATGTGTATTCCAGCTTCTTCTTCCTCTAGTGTTCCTCTTATTAGTTCCTCAATATAAATGTTGAATAACAGCGGAGATAGTGGGCAACCCAGTCGTAATCTTCCTATTTCTCCATTATCTGAATTATCACTTCCAATCAATGGCGTATTTAGGGGGTATGCTCCTGATCCATAGCATACCCCTTTGGTCTTTGGCCTTTGGTCTTTGGTCCTTCCCTTCGGTTGCACTGCAAAATATTTTAAAATTTGTTTTAGAGCAGGGCTCTCAAACTCAAATTGCCACGGGGGCCGCATGAGCAGGCCGCAGTAACCCGAGGGCCGCAACGCCAGAATTTTGTTACAATGTTAAAGTGTATTAAAAAACTAAATAAGAACATAATCATAGTGTTTTACAAATTATATATATTTCAGACATTTTACGGGTTTTTTATTTTATTCTTAGTACAAAAATTTCACTAAATCGAATTTTTTCTCTACATTAAACAACGCGACCACCTCCACTAGAACACCGAAAGTACGTGTATAATCACTAGATTCGAAAGACTACGAATAATTAAGTACTGTAAGTAAGAACTTATTAGGCCTATAGCTAAGATGGCATGAACGTTAAAAGGCGTGGAGAGAAATATATACCATTGCAGAATGCAGATGGAAAATTTGTTAAAATCCCAAAATGCATAGCGGGGCGCATAAAATGCCTTAGCGGGCCGCATGCGGCCCGCGGGCCGCGTGTTTGAGACCCATGTTTTAGAGCGATATTTGCTTCCTAACTTAATTTGTGCAATTAGAAAAAAATGTAATAAAGTAAGAAAGTATGCGTTCCATAATATAATTAATAATTATTAATAAAATTAAAATGAATGTTATTGCAGAACGTAGAATACAAGTTATTTTTCGAGCTTCTTAAATTTCAGCATACCCCTTTAAGCCTTTCTAAATACGACCATGCTTCCGATCCATATTTGTATTGTTTGTACCATGTAAAAATTTCTAGCCATCCTGCCTGTCGCTTCAATCAGCTCCTAGTCTCTTCAGTGCTTTGAATAATTTAGTGCATTTCTTGCAATATAAATAACTTATTTGTCTGCATTCGATCGAATGCCTTCTCGTAGTCAAGAAAACATACATTCGTCTTGTGCCTTAGCCTTGTTTACTGCGCAAGAGAAATTGAGCAGGTTGGGGCGGCACTTTTTCAGGAGCCATGGGCGGCACAAGACCACGCTACGCCACTGACTACTACTGTCATCATCATCATCAGTGTTTCTGTCTCTCGACAGGTCCAGGTATCCAGTTATTCCACTCCGATCGATTGCTTGCTTCTTCTTTGAGTTCCTGATATCCTTTATTCATCATCCACTTCAACATCATCTTTCTCGGTCTACCTCTCACTCTCTTTCCCTCCATTTTTCCTTCGATTATTGTTCTTAGTAGAGAGTCATGCCGGAGGACATGTCCCATCCAATTTCTCTGCCTTTTCCGGATTGTATCTATCAGGCTTCTTTCTTCCTCTATCTCCTTCATGACTTCCTCGTTTGTTTTATGCTCTGTGTATTTTACTTTTAGCATTTTCCTCCAAATCCACATTTCAAAAGCCTCTAATCGTTTTATATCTTCCTTTCTCATTGTCCACGTCTCCGCCCCATACAACGCCACACTCCATATCAATGTTTTTACCAATCTCTTTTTTAGGTTTAGTTATAGTTTACTTTGCATCAGCTTCTTTTTCTTGTAAAAAGCTTCCTTTGCTATTGCTATACGTCTTCTTATCTCTTTATTGCATCTGGCATCGGTTGTTATCAGACTTCCTAGATAGCTAAATTCCTTCACTTGCTCTATGCTCTGTCCATAAACCTTTATTTCCACTCTCATTCCTTCTTTTTTCTTATTACCATAACTTTAGTCTTTTTTGTATTGATTCTCATTCCATACTTTTCTGACGCTTGTATCAGTTTATCCATTACTTCCTGAAGCCCTTTTTGATTGCTTGCTAGCATGGCCTGATCGTCTGCGAAGCGCAGCGCCTTTAGTAGTGCTCCTCCGACTTTAACTCCCTTATCTGTATTCTCCATCGCCTCTTGTAGTAATTCTTCGATGCATATGTTAAACAGCAGCGGTGACAGTGGACATCCCTGCCTTACTCCTCTCCCAATCATACTACTACTGTACTATTTCCCAAACCACTGTATAAATTTACGAGATTTTACTTGCATACTAACATCAACCAAATTGTCAAGAAAGAAGTCAACGTGTGAAAGAAGGAAGTGCATCATCAATGACAGATTTGCTCATACAGCCTCAAAGTCAAATATGAGTTCCTTTACCAACTAGAAAGATGCTCGCTTCGCTCGCAGTGCATGATAATGCTAATATCTATCCAAATCGCGCAATGCTCGTTTTGCTCGCTTCGCTTGCAGTGCAGGCTCGCTTCGGTCGCTTCGCTCTACGCAACGAATATTCCAGTACGACCAATCAGAATGCTCACCCAGCCCACCAATCAGAACGCTTGAAGGTAACCAATCAGAACGCTCACACAGCCAACCAATCAGAACGCTTGAAGGTAACAGACATACAGAGGAAGGATTTTAATATTATTGATTCTTTGTAGCTTTCTGACTTCCGGGTTATTAGAAATCCATTAAGAAACAGCAGTAATTTATGTAACCACTTGGCATACCCAATCAGTATGCCAATAACTTTAAAATCACCACAAATTTATCACCAAAATTTCGTCTATTTGATTAATTTCGAAATATTTCTCGAGTTTTCAAAGATTGTTTAATATCTGTACCATGGAATATTGGCCCTGAAGGTCCTGAGCTGCCATTATGTAGAAGAACTGTCCTAACATTAAGTTAATTTAAGGACTGGTTTTTCTTTGAAGCGTCTATGAATATGAGCCATTCATCAACTTTGCGCTCATTGGCCTATCCAAGTTAATGCATAAGTCCTTCGATATCCAAAGAATGGTCGCAGCAAACAGCGGATAGAGTAACTCTGAGAGGTTAGAGAGGCAGTTCAGATTAGACGCAGTGCAACTGACAGCACGACAACTGGGCTGACAATTACCATGGGTCTCTGAATCTGCCGAGGAAGAGAACCGCATTAGCCTATAGCAACCTCCGCTCAAATTGGTTTCAGCGGATAAAGACAATACACATAGAGACGCGCTGTTTGCATCGATGCAAACGGAAACAATAGAATTTTGACAAAGAATAAATATTCAAATAGCTGAAATTACGTGCATTTCACGATAACACGATCGCTGTCGAGAGGGACGCGCTGTCTGCATTGCTACAAACGGAAATAATAGAATTCTAACAAAGAATAAGCATGATTTTTAATTATCTAAAATTGTGTGCCTTTCACAATATGCGCGCTCTCTGTGGAGAGAATGACAGACAGTACTTAAGAAATCAATATCGTGAAAACATTAGGTGTTCTCCCATTAGTATTCTTGGCATCAGAATCTGTCGCATTGTTCTCATAAATTAAGTTTCGCTATTCTAAAACTGAATAGCGTAGACATGCAGTAGTCATTTCAACATCCTAAATGGTTGCCATTGCACTACAAGGTTTCAACAGAGCCGACATGACTAGCGTTTCATTCAAGCCTCCGTTTCAGTGTTTGCTGTGACAGTGGTTCATTTCCGAGTCGATTTTAGGAAATGAATATGAAATGATGTTTAGACACATCTCTTTGGCTACTGTTCATGTCGCCCATAGCAGACATGCAGCAGATGACTCTGGGAACATACAGCGCTGATCAATCGGGCAGATATTCCTGTTCAGAGCAGTCGCAGATTCCGATTTGACCATAGTGGAACTACACTTTTTCAGTCGCTCTCTTAGAAAGAACGAAGTTTCAATCTAAGCATGAAACTACTTAAGGAAGTCAACGTATTCATAATTGTTCTCATCATGAACTTAGTCGTTCTAAAAAGCAAAACGTACAAAGGCGTTTTCGGTGACGATGGAAGATGGTTGTGTGCTGTTGCATCGCCGACTCAGGGGTATCCTGTTACCAGCAGCAGCTGTGTGCCTGAATGTGCAAGAATCTGCATGTACTCTTCAGGCTGCATTGCCTTCAATGTCTACGATAATACCACCTGTGATTTGGTAACGTGTGAATCATTCAGTCGGTTTCTTGCCGTCGACTCCTGCGGAGCCTTTTTGGTAAATAACTATTTTCACTGGCAACCAGAAAATTTCTTGTCTGGATTTTCCAGTTTGTACTTTATGATAAATGATGGTAGCATTCAGCTGAGCCGCTCATTGTATGTGTCCAGAATTGTCTCGAATGATCGCCATGTTTAACTATTCCTTCCACGCAGTGGCGGCTCCAGAATTTGGCAAGTGAGGTGGGGGCCGTTGAGGTGCCAATTTCCAAGCATGGGGCCAACCATTTGTTGATAGATAGGCCTATGTAGTAGTAAGTATAGGGACCCAACAAGAGGCTATACTGGGGTAGGCATTCAATAGGGGGCACGGGCTACGCGGACATCATGTGGAGCCGCCACTGCTTCACTTTCCAGCCAAGCATGCCAAGTTTGCATTAGATCAGCCTCATATGACAATCCATTTCCATGGAATTGACGGGCTGAGATAGATAAAGTATGTGAGAGAGATAGAGAGAGGAGAGAGAGCGAGAGCGAATACTAAGAAAGCTAATTGTAAGGTTTCATTTAATAAAAATCGGGGCTAGGCATTCAATAGCGGGCACGGGTCCCTCGGACCCGATGTGGAGCCGCCACTACTTCCACATTCTGCCAAGCCTGCCAAGTTTGCGATAGATCAGCCTCAAATGACAATCCATTTATATGGAATTGACTGGCTGAGAGAGATACAGTGAAAGAGAGCGAGAGTGATGACTAACTAAGAAAGCTAACTCTAATGCATCATTTTAGTAAAAATCGTCACTTCTTTGTGCGACATCTCATTCAAGTGAAATTTTTTTAAGTGCACTTGTTTTTGGCCGTCGTCGTCATCTGCACGAGCAGCAAAAAGTGTCTCAGAAATTAATAACAATAGTGAAAAAGATGACACAAATACGAAATAAGAAAAATAAGCTTGTCATAAATATTTTGAAATGTGCATTAGATATGCATTGTGAAATCGTGAATGGGGCACGAGAATCATAGTAAGGTCTTACTGTACAATCAATCAATTAATAAACTTCTATGGCGCCACAATCATAATGCCCAGGGCATCAGCCGATGGCGCACCAAATCCAAATAGAATTAGAGCCAGGTCAATCCGGAAGATCAGTCAGAACAATCAAACAACAATATTGCCAAAAATGCACAAGCGAGGATGAAAGCTGCTGAAGAGGGTTAGATCAAAACACAAATAACGTCAATATTCTAAAATGCTTGCATTTGCATCGTTTTTGCATTAACAGGACGTTGAATATGGTTACATGCAAAGATGGGATTTGACGGTAAGCCACATATATTCGTATCCTAGATCGGGTATAAAACATTGGCGATAGACAATTATTTACTATCGGTTATCTCACACCGATCGCCGTCGGATACCCAATTATTTTAAATAACTCGATCATTTACTTTCATAAAATCTGGTTTCAATGAAAATTTGAGTTTCATATAACTTTTTCCATACTCAATTGTGTTTCTTATGACAAATAACAATAATTATGACTGTCAGAGTTTTATCCAGACCCCAGGCCTTTGGATGGAATTAATTTAACTTGGTTGGAGGGGAAGAGACACAGTTCAATGCAAAAATCTCTGTCAGTGCTGGGATTGGGGGGGGGAGTGGTTGTGGTTTGGGGTGAATCGCCCCCTAACAGGCCTGGATAAAACACTGATTACTGTTGATAATTTTCGCCTTTTGGGCCTATGCTTTGTTACATTTCTCTCTACCGACATTTTACGGTTAAAATCCAGGAAACTCGTTCCGTCATTCTATGGACAATTGCAATGTTTTCATTAAGTTTGGGAAGAATTGTATGAGATCTACCTGAGGTGTTTTTATTCACAGATGTTTCCAAGGTAGCGGCACGTTATTGTTCGGATCTGTGGACATGCACAAAACCAAACGGTGTGTACCAGGTCAGCATTAACAGTGGATCGGTTCAACTTAACCGCTCAGTCTACTGTGATTACACTGATCCTGGACAGAGCTGGCTGGTCAGTATAGATTCCCAGCTACTTTAAACAGCATTTGATGAAGAACGATTAATGATTAACTAATTTACCTATATATTCGTTGATGATGACATCATTATCACAATCGTTATCATAATCGACATTGTCATCATCTTCATCTTGTCCTTAGTCGTAATATAGATGTCTAGAGGGCGGTGGTAATCGAGTAGCAGTTGTGGATGCGAAGGTAAACGCGGGTCTGGAGAAAGCAATGGCAAACTACTCTAGATCGACGGCTTTAGCCACCTGCGTCGCTGCTTGCCCGACATCGATCAGCGCCGGCCCGACGCTCGAAATCGAGTATGGGCGAACCCTTTTTTTAAAACCGCTATTCAATTGCATGCTTGTAGCCAATTCAACATCATCATTGACATTCGATGTTATTCAATATGCTTATGCAATATTTTATCCTTTTCCAATACCGGTTTTCAGTTTACTATCTTAAATAGGTTTTTCAAAGACGTAAAGATGGAAGCGAGGATTTCTATCGAACCTGGAAAGACTACGCTGTTGGTTTCGGAAATATAACAGGAGAATTTTGGCTCGGTCAGTTCCAGCTTCTCAGTGTGTTCGGTTAATTTAGATTGTGAATATCTACCCAAAAATAAAATGCCCTCACCCACAGATCACAGGGTATCGATCTGTCATTTAAAAAATTTAACTGAAATGTAATTTTTAATTAAAATTTATAAAATTTAGGTTTGGCATTTAATGAAGGAAATTATCTTTAAATTATTTTCATTTCACCCTACGCACAATAACAACTAGAGGGAACTTCTCCAACATATTCTAGTAGTAGGTAAGGTCAGGGTCGGTTCCACGTTGGGAATGACTGTGGATGCATCCTCCCACCGGCCCACCAAAATTGTTTCTTCATTGGAAGATGATCGTATGGCCACTATGGTTATGGCGTTGATAAAGAGTTTATTATTATTATTATTATTATTATTATTATTATTATTATTATTATTATTATTATTATTATTATTAATATCATCATCATCATCATTGTCATCATCATCATCATCATTACGACACCTACAGGTACAACACCTATGGAGCTGAATGATTATGATGATGATGACGATGATGACGACGATGATGATGATGATGATGACAATTATTATTATTATTATTATTATTATTATTACCGGTACTATCATCATCACCATTACGACACCTACAGGTACAACACCCATAGAGCTGGATGATTACGATGTTGATAATGATGATGATGACGACGATGATGGTATTGATAATGATGGTCGGGTATACGCTATAACTGACTCCGCTATAACGAAGTTCTACTGTACTTAGAAATGGGAGAATTAAGTAGAATAAACAGCTACATTCGTCATCAACAAGAAGCAATACGCGAAAAATTGAACAATCTAGCTAAAAAAAATTGACGTGCAAATTAGTGCTACAACTTGGGAGAAAGTGTGTCTTTCACGATAGCAAACCATTAGAAAACTTATTTCATATTTGAGTCATTCTCCAACTACTGTGCAAGCTTAAGTTCTACACTCTGACGAATACTACAGTAGTTACAAGACCATCCGTTATTTTTACGATTTTGTCGTTCAGAATAGTTGACAGTTGAAACAGTGAACGGATTCAAAGGCTATCTCGATAAACAAGGTTATTGAATGCAGATGGTTACATCAGTGGTTTTCACACAGGCTTACTTAGCCTCCTAAACCACTTAAAATCACATTATTATTATTATTAGTAGTAGTAGTAGTAGTAGTAGTAGCAGTAGTAGCAGTAGTAGTAGCAGTAGTAGCAGTAGTAGCAGTAGCAGCAGCAGTAGCAGCAGCAGCAGCAGCAGCAGCAGCAGTAGCAGCAGCAGCAGCAGCAGCAGCAGCAGCAGCAGCAGTAGCAGCAGCAGCAGCAGCAGTAGTAGTAGCAGTAGTAGTAGCAGTAGTAGTACTGTTGGATTGCTCCTTTCTTTTACGCAACCAGCTGCGGAAAAAGGGATCTCTACACACGCGCAATTTTCATTTCGGTGAACTTCAATGAATAGTAGAAGCCTCGAAACGTTTTCCAGACGTCGCCCTCCCCGTATGACGAAGTGTTTCCACGCAGGTAAAGACCGTTGAGATTCGAGGCGTAACAGGTCTTATACCACCAGGCACCACGATATTTCTGAGCACAGCTGTACGACATGGGATCATTATCGGCGTCCTTTGTGCTGAACTGATATCCACTGTGCTCGGAAAAACTGTCTCCTGCGTTACAATAATCAGAACAGATTTCTTCTAAAAAGGTAAAGGTAAAGGTCGTGCAATACTCGATTTTCGAGCGTTGGGGCCGGTGCTGATCTCCGGTTACTAGGCAAGCAGCAACGCAGGTGGCTTGCGCCATTAATCTAGAGTAGGTTGCCATTACTTTCTCTAGACCCACGTTTTACCCTTCGCAGCTTAACGCTGCTACCAATTTATCGACGCCCAATCGATGAACGGCTTGGTTGGCCGCCGGCACCACGGCTAGATCCCGAGATGGTCACCCATCCAAGTACTAACCGCCGGGTAGATTTCTTCTACTATTATTTGATTAAAGTGTGCGTTATCGTCGCTCTGCTTTGTAAATATTTGTTGCAAATTTGTTTGGACTTAGAGCAGGCCATCCACCAGATGGGGGAGGCCATCCACCAGATTGGGGGGGGGGGCATCCTAATTGACTCGGCGACCTTTTTTTGCTCGTCAACACTTTTTACATGAAACCCCCTAAAATTATCGATTTCCCCCGGACATCCACGCCATATAGGGGCATCCAAAATGTCTTGGCGACCTTTTTTTACTTGTTAACACCCGACTGTGAGGTGGCGGGGGACATCCAAATTTACTTGGTCCCGGGGGTCCACCACTCTTATCACGTCACTGCAATAAAGAAAGCATTAGAGATCCGATATTTCCTATGTCTTAAAACTCGTAGATGTCCATGGGTTGGGTTGGTTGGGTTGGATTGGGTCAGACTTTTTCATATTAACGGAGGGTTGGGTTGGGTCAGAAAATAAGTCATGGTTCAAGAAATTGTAGTGTGTCACGGTGGGTTGGGCTGGGTTGGGTCAAGTAACCCTATTATTGGCATAGATTGGGTTGGGTTGGAGATTTGGTGGGTTGGATTGGGTTATAAAAAATGGACCAATGGACATCTCTGTTAAAACTATACCTGCGTCTCCCTTGTATCCAGATACGGTCAGTCTGTAGTTAGAAGCCGATGAAGCTACTTTGAAAGACGAATATTCTGCAAAGCGTTTCTGTCCATCGAAATCTTCGAGTTCAAAGCGCAGTTTATAATTGAAGGTATTCGTCAGGGCGTACAGAGCGTCATTTCCTTTAAAAAATCAATGCTTTGACGAAAACAGAGTGCGATGCAAAATACAGGGTGGGTCAGTAAAAACGGTACCACCCTGTTTCATTGTGAATATTTTCACAACTCCTGCATCAAAATGCATGAAATTTGGCGCATCTCTGCAGTACTATATTCTGAAAGCAGCCATCTAAGTTGCTCTTTGAAAATTCAAAGTTCAGAGGCGCCGTATTGAGAAAACCTGACCATAGGTAGGGTGCCTTTATCAAAAATATGAGCTATATGGTTGCTAAAATTAGCAACTTGTACAAAAGAGAGAAATTGCCAGCATGCAATTTCACTTGGACATTTTTGTATCTGTGGTTTGTATTACTGGTTGAACATTAATTTCTGAAAAATTGTGATATTGGTTCCCGTCCGGACAGAGCGCAAACATTTACTGCCTCTCCGAGATATCGACTTTCTTCAGTATAGGGGTTCAAAACTCGCTCTATGCCACATCTTGTTAGGAATTTTATTGGCGCCAACCCTTTATTAAGAAAGGCTCATCTTTCGATATTTTGTCCAGGGATATTTTTTACACCCCCCTAACATCCCCCAACACCTCCCCAACACCTCCCTCCCAATTTGAGGTCGACACCTCCAAAATTTGGTAATGTGACAATGGTATGCATACAAAATGCATACTAATTAGCTCCGGACACCCCCACACCCAATTTGAGGTCGACACCCCCCAAATTCACAATCCTATAAATATCCCCGATTATGTCACATTTTAAAAAACTTGCAGCATTTACTTTATGAGAAACATACCGTAAATAAAACAAAGACATCACTTAGCATTGTCAAAGCAGAAACAATGAGGGAGAAATTCGTGTAGACAATGTATTAATAGCATCAGTAACTATATAATTATAGTAACCAGTTACAATGGAATTGTGCATAAACAGTTGATTCAGATATTTCAGTCACTCTCTTATCTGTCTCTGGTTCAGGAGCGTAGCTCTGGGGCAGGGGGGAAATAACCCCGAAGATGTGGGGTGCCAAAAAAATTGCTGGGTAAATTATCTAATCT
Organism: Metaphire vulgaris; assembly: GCA_018105865.1. NCBI lineage: Eukaryota > Metazoa > Annelida > Clitellata > Crassiclitellata > Megascolecidae > Metaphire > Metaphire vulgaris. Next base: position 5,229,674 of record CM030865.1, read on the forward strand.
AATCTAATCTTACACTTCTATAGCGCCACTTCATAATGCACAGGAGCATCAACCGATGGCACGCCAAAATCCAATTAATTAAGATACGGGTCAAATGATAAAGGATAAACGAAGAAACCAGTAACTTTCCATGTCTTGATAAGTAAGCGACGACCTTTTGCTCGTCGTCAGAGGTTAGCGACGCATTACTAGGCTCTGAACTCTGCTTCGCTCCAATGGTTACATTAGAATAAATGACTTTCTGTGCCTCAATAAACTGGCGCTGACATTTTTTGCTCGTCAGACATTTTTGACAAACACTAAAATAATGACCGGGAAAGTAGGTGTGCCATACGATCGATTCTTTACATTGGCACACTGTAGCAGCACAAGAGGCCACAAATTGCAAATTGTTTAAGCAGAGGGTAGGGAACCATGAAAGAAAATTTTTTATTGCAAGGGTTGTGGACTGGTGGAACAGATTGGACGAGGTAGGAGTGACAGTTGAAACAGTGAACGGATTCAAAGGCTATCTCGATAAACTAGGTTATTGAATGCAGATATTACATCAGTGGTTTTCACACAGGCTTACTTAGCCTCCTAAACCACTTAAAATCACATTATTATTATTATTATTATTATTATTATTATTATTATTATTATTATTATTATTATTATTATTATTATTATTATTATTATTATTATTACCCTCCTGCCTTTGTTAGCCGTCAGTTACATGCACTAATAGACCCTTCTATTGCACCAACTGTTGGACTATTTCTTGTTGTTTATAAAAAGTTCCATAAGACGGTTCTTTAGTATTTGTCGTAAAGGTAAGAATAAATGCGACGGAAGATATGAAAAGTACTGTGCACGATCTATCGGGAATAATTATAAATAATTTAGCGCTGTAAGATTACAGTCCATTACCAGTGGACTTTCTACTACAGCATAAGTTGCAGAAATCAACTATTGCTTTTAGCCTATGCTCAGTATGTAGTGAGTCTGGGCGTCCACAGAAATTTTTCATGGGGTGCAAAGAGGGTCAGGTGACGAAAGCAACGAAAAGTGCTAGAGCACTGTACAAGATCTATTGGACTAATTATAATATAATTTAGCGCTATAAGATGAGTTCGTCAAATTCTTAAATGCATATTTAAACTTAGTACTGTAGTGTAACGTGTTAGACAATAATTGTTAATTTTTGTAATTTTACTTTTTTCATAATTTCACAATTTATCCAGTTGGGTGCAATTAATTGCATTCACTTTCACCCAGGTGGGTAGTGAGCATGATTTTAAAGATGATTCCCTTCATCAAATGCCAAATTTAAATATTTTTATGTCCATCGTTCGCGTCTATAGATAATATTATTGTTCGTAGATGTTCACAATCTAAATTAACCGAACACATTGAGAAGCTGTAACTGACCGAGCCAAAATTCTCCGAGTAGATTCCCGAATCCATCGGCGTACTCTTTCCAGGTTCGCTCGAAGTCTTGGCATCCATCTTTGCGTCTTTGAAGAACCTATTAAAAATAATAAAATATGAAGCGCTAATCGAAAAGAATAGAATTGTCATTGACTGCATGCATACGGATTTGAATCAAATACAACTTTCCGTAACTTCAGCATAAAAGATGATAATGACGACGGCGTTGACTGCGATGAGTGAAATCGCGATATTGAATTGGCGATCAGCACGAAACGTTCGCGCTTATAATAATAGCACGATTCCAAGTGGCTTAGGAGGCCTGTGTTAAGACCACTGTAATAACCAAGGTGCAATTTGTGACTTGGAGCAGTGGGGGGATATGTCGAGCTTGGGGATGTAGTTGTTGGGGAAGTGTAGCAGCGGGGGGATGTAGTGGTGGGAGGATGTAGCAGTAGGGGGATGTAGTTGGGCAGTGGGGGAATCCCCCTTTCCCCCTACAAATCGCGCCCTGGTAATAACTATACATTTAATAACCTAGTTTTCCCAGATAACCTTTGGATCCGTTTATTGTTTTAACTTTTACTGCCTCTTCGTTCAGACTGGTCCATTTGTCCACAACTTTTGCCTAAAATAATGTTTGTTTCTTGGTCTGCTTGAACAATATGCACTTGTCTCTTGTGCTGCCATAGTGTGCTAATGCATAGTTGTTGCTAACAGCTATGTGCCGATGTAAAGTATCGATTGTATGGCACATCGACATCCACAGTCATTGTTTTGTATGTTTTTATCAAATCCGTCCTCTCTCTTCTCCATTCTAAAGTCGTCAGTCATATCGAAGTTTTCTTTCGTAGCTTAAATTATGACATCCATTAACCACATTTGTTGCTCGTCTTTGCACTTTTTCCTAAAGCTCTATATCTTTTTTTAAAGAATGGATTCCATGCCTGAACACAGTATTCTATACGAGGCCTTAATAATGACTTATATAGTTTTACGATTATCACTTTGTCTTCGTTCACTATTGTTCTTTTCATCATTCCCAACATTCGGTTTGCCCTTTTCTGCTGCCTCCATGCATTGTCGATATGGATTAATACTCAGTGTTTATTCTAGCCACCTTGACATTGGGGGGGGGGGAGTTTGAAATGTTTGGGGGACAAGATTTGTCTCTCCACGCTTTTGGGGGGAATTCCCATCCCCCAAGCCAACATATACAAATTTATGGGGAATTTTAAAACTGTGGGGAGGGAAATTCCCCCCCCCCAAAAAAAAAACAGGCCTAGAATAAACACTGATTCATACTTCTGTGGATGAACCTTCCCCCCAAGGCATATTGATTAGATTTTCCAACAGGCATTATATTTCCAACAGGCATTATATTTTTAGAACATTTGTCTATATTTTAAAAAACATCTGCCAGTCTAAAGACTATACTTTTGAAACTGTTTCTTTTGATCCACCTGTAAAACGTTGGCATCATAACCGAGTCAATATTTCTGTTCGTCTAAATGTCATCGGCAAACTTGGAAATTTTGAATTACAATCCTTCGTCGATGTCATTTGTATACTGTATATATCGGAAAAGACAATGGCCCAAGCACTGAACCATGAGGCATTCCACGAATAAGAGAAGGGTCTATCCAGGTAGAACGGATAAAGAACTTCTTAAAGTACATTCCAAATCCTTATTAAGCACGATAAGAGCAATATTACAACTACAGCTATAAAACTCTGGCGGAAAGCGATAACAATGATAGCGACGATTGCGATGATAACGATTATGATGAGTCGATGACTATTAATGAATGCATATTTAAATTAATTAATTATTAATTTTTCGTTATTGCACTGTAGCTTCTAAGCAGGTCGGAATCGATACTGACCAGCCAGCTCTGTCCAGGATAAGTGAAATCACAGTAGGCTGAGCGGTTGAGACGAACCGAACCGTAGTTAATGTTGATCCTGTACAAGCCGCTCCTCTTTGTGCTGTTCGCTAGATCCGAACAATCTCGAGTCGATGCCAGGAAAATATCTGTGGATGAAAACGTTAAAGAAGGGTGTTTGTTTCTTATAATTCCGCACAATTTGCTATCAACTTCTGAATGAATCCGACTGCGGATAATTTCAAGATTAACAAATATTAATAATTAATTAATTAACGAGAATACTGCCAACTCGCGCGCGTGATTTTAGAAATTACAGTTTCCGTACAGTGGTGCAACTTACTAAAAATGTATAGGCTATTAACCTGGCGAAATTTTGCCTGTAAGATGACACAAAAAACTATTTTACAGAGTATTTAAGTCGAAACCTATCTGATGCTGTGAAAATGAACGAAGATCAACGTGATATTTAGCCTTTACTATTGGGTCAAGAAGGCCGGTACCATTTAGAATATAAAACCGCAGAATTACACCAAATTCCATGCATTTTGACCAAGGGATTGTCAAAATATCTACACTGAAACAGAGTGGCACCGGTTTTATTGGTCCAACCTGTAGATTTCATGTAAATTAAACATGAGTTCACGATAATGCTAAATATTAACTATATTCTGAGAGTTTGGATATCAACGGGCAGTTGGGATACGTACAATGATTATGCGATAATACGCGTGTCTAATAAACGATTGGAGCTAATTTTTTCAAAAAGGCTGAAGAAACGAATGTAACACTAACCTCCAAATGTTGTATTCTGTTTGTACTCAACGTCCTGTTTGAAAAAAAAAATATTTTCACGATAGACCCTATTCAAGTTATCATGATGCGTAACTTTGGTCAACCGTCTCGAACGTTTCTAAGACGTTTAATCTCATCAACGTACAATTCATCAAAGGACTATTCACCTAATCTGTTATGCAGCGTATTTGCGAGAGGCAAAGCCATCGGCGTCAGCTATAATATGAGTGTAAACATGGTTTACGCAAACATAGTAACACAAACATATGAAGATTGGCTTCAATGGTTTAGTGTTCTATACACATCAGTGGCGGCTCCACCAGGGGGGCCAAGAGGGCCCGTGCCCCCCCCCCTATTGAGTGCCTGGCTCCCCAGTGCTCCCCAGTTGGGACCTTATACTTAATGCTACATGCATTAAACAACAAATGGTTGGCCCCATGATTAGAAGTTGCCACCCCAACGGCCCCCCACTTGCCAAATCCTAGAGCCGCCACTGATACACATGGGCACCCACAGAAACTTTTCAGGGGTAAGATTCGGATTTTGAAATCGAAAAGTCGGACAAGCAAAAAATCTCGCCGTGAAAGTTGGATTTGCACTTACCCAGAGATAGCAAGTGACCAAGGTTCCCTCTAAGGTGGGCGCGTGGGCGCGCGCCCAAAAACGGGGAGACATGCGCCTCCAAAAAAATTTGGTTGCCCCAGAAATTTGCAAATTTTATTTTGTATGAATAAATTATTAAATATTTTGTAAAAGGTCAACACAGCATTTCAACACCTGGCAAGCGGTTTATTATGGTCGCGAGCTTAATTATATTGCCACACGTAATTTTCTTTCTTTGCACGAAGTAAATTTGCCCCAAAGATAGTCAACTGGGAAATTGTTGTCCAGTAGAAATTTTATGCGCACACGGACCCTCAAGAATTAGAGGGAGCATTGCAAGTGACCACGTGGCCCTAATGTGTGGGCGCCCATGTCTATGTAGTATGTACAATGAATTCCATACGAGTTACCATTAACTGATTAAAAACAATCGGCTAACCATAATATTATAATCAGCCAAATTAATTCCAGTTCAAAACACCAAGTTCAAAGTCATAATTCAATTTCGACTTCTTTTGAGATGCAAGTATTTACCATGGAGGCCCGACAGGAGTCGACAGCAAGAAATTGACTGAGTGATCGACACGTGAACAATTCACAAGTGGCGTTATCGTATACATTGAAGGCAACGCAGTCAGAATCGTCCGTGCAGAATCTTGCACAGTCACAGCGTCTTACGATGATAACAGGGTGTCTCTCAGTCTCCGAAGTAACGGCACAAAGTCTTCTTCCAAATGCGTCAAGAACGGCGATGTAGTTCCTGCTCTTCGCAAGGATTGCGCTCATGTCTTTGTGTAGCGTGGCGAGCATGAATAAGATCAAGATTTTCTTGTGAATCTTCATGTTTAATTTGAGATCACATTCGCTCTATAAGACCGATTGAGAAAGTTCAGTTAGATTGTCGGTCAGTTTGCTACTCGTAAATATATATACTCGGAACCTACGATTGTTCAGATTTCAAAGAAGACCTTTCTGCCCGGACGGCTTACAGTAGACGACGATTAATCTGTTGCGCGTGGATAAACTTAGTAAGTAGTCAATGAGTTAAACATGATTTGACATACAGAAAATCGACTCTGAACTGAGAATGCCATGACCATTAACCGAAAGGAAAGAAGAAAGCTAGTGGTACCGGTTTTATTCAAACCGTACCTCGCAGAATGGCAGTCATTCCAGACGACTTCAGGATATTTTGAAATGACTGCCTACGCATTGACTATATGAAAACGGCATCGTTCATCAATGACCGCCGACTGACGTTCCTACAGATTGTAGCGTCAAAGATATCAATGGCCGCCCACACAATTGTTTTGACGCTGGCGAGCGGATTTGAAGCATTGTCTAATGCTTTGCCGCTACATATTGGCTGCTTTCATTTGCTAGCAATGCAGACAGATAGCGAATCGTCGTATACTGCAGCAATTACACTGAAACCAGTGGTTACAGTGGTTACTGTAACCAGTGGTTACATGTGACATATTGATTTTATTATGGCGTAGACCAATTCTTTGATGTGATCAGACGCTGGTGCCAGACAGAGAGAGAGAGAGAGACAGAGACAGAGACAGAGACAGAGACAGAGAGACAGAGACAGAGAGACAGAGAGACAGAGAGACAGACAGAGACAGAGAGATAGAGACAGAGACAGAGACAGAGATAGAGAGACAGAGAGACAGAGAGAGAGAGAAAGATATAGACAGACAGAGAGACAGAGACAGAAAGAGACAGACAGAGACAAAGAGACAGAGACAGACAGAGACAGACAGAAACAGGCATACAGAGACAGAGACAGACAGAGACAATGAGACAGAAAGAAACAGAGACAGACAGACAGAGACGGAGACAGAGACAGACAGGCATACAGACAGACATACAGGCAGACAGGTCAAGTGAGGCGGATGTTAGCTACCACACTTGAAACTGTTCCTACCAGCCTTAGAGTGTTTAGTTTGAGTCCATGATCGGGCTCAATAAATCTGTCCATTGTTTCGATATTTTGAAGCAAGTATCGAGTACTTGTGAAAAAGAGGAGATGTTGACGTTGTTATTTGAAACTTTCAATATATCGTTACTTTGATGGCTATTTAGCCACGAACGCCGGCAGGAAATATTAATTATATCAGAGGAGAAATAATTTGATTAAGACCAATATGAAACAAGTTAGGCCTATATTAAACATAAAATGATTTTTATCCAATGCTCACCTAACGCGAAATGGCTGCAAATGCAAATTCGACGGCACGTCCACGGAACATAATACGACACAACGTATGTGGACTGGCGCTAACTTTAATAACACACTGCTCAGCAGGGCCGCCGAGAGAAATTTCGGGCCTCGGTACAAAAAAATGTGTGGGCCCTGAATAAAAAGTTATCAAGTCTCCGTAAAACCTGACGAGCAAAAAAAACGTTTTCTACTCTCCTAAATGATCTGACAAGCAAACAAACTTTTTTCACTTATATTAATACATCATTATCACCGGCCGCGGGCCCCTAAGGCCTCCACGGGCCCCGGAACAATGTACCGGCTGCACCCCCTCTCCTCAGGCCTGCTGCTCAGAGTGCATGAAGATAGTGAAAAGCAAAAAATGACGCTGAAATGTCGAATGTAGTTTCAGCGTAATTATTGCTAAACAGTGATCTATCTCACATCGAAAGACATAAAATGCTTCAATAGAAGTGACTTTGGCTACACTCCGATTGCACGAATTCCGTGCGTCGTTTTTCGCCAACCAATTGTGTAAATATAATCGGCTTAATGGCTTCATTCTTGGAGAAGCAGTCCTATGCAACTTAAGCTATAGCGGTCCTGCAAATTCGCCATTCGTAACAACGCATAATATCATCCTGCCATTACTTAAGAGATCTCTTTGTTCTGTTTTCGCAAATGTTGCAATTCATAACAATATGCTGCTGTAGGCCTACACTTTTCGCATGTTTGAAGAACTGCAACTATTATTCTTTATGCTCGCACGTATTTTGGTTCTGAAAATGACAATAGTTTTCGAATATCGCGTGCAGTTTTTTTCACAAAATAGCAAATTGTGACCAAAATGGCTTTTTTACTGCTGTGTATTATTTTTAGGCCTAGAGACTTAGACTTCCAGTGTTGTTCGTTCGGGAACCTAGGCAGGTAAATGCTTTGACCACCTCAAATTGTGTAGCAAAAGGCAGATGACAGATAAACGTTAACGCAAGTTCAAATACGCTGTCTATGCTGGTTTCCATGATTCAAATTAATTTCATTTATGCTGTAGAACTCCAACAAGAAAAAAGTCACGGATGTGTTGAAAAGGAGACCAAGCTCTTTTAATGTGTAAGTCTACCACTTATCTGTACGAATTAGTTGGCCCATATTCGCATAAGGTAGACTGATTAACAATTGAATAGTTACACAAGCGTTATACGCTGTAGTTTCAGCGTAATTATTGCTAAACAGTGATCTATCTCACATCGAAAGACATAAAATGCTTCAATAGAAGTGACTTTGGCTGTATTCCGATTGTACGAATTCCGTACGTCGTTTTTCGCCAACCAATTGTGTAAATATAATCGGCTTAATGGCTTCATTCTTGGAGAAGCACTCCCTGCAGGGCCGCCGAGAGAAATTCCGGGCCCCGGAACACCAAAAATTTGCGGGCCCTTAAGAAAGATTTATCAAATCTCCGATTACCTGACAAGCAAAAAACGTTATCAACTCTCCAAAAACAGCCTGACAAGCAAGAAAAACGTTTGACAAGCAAAAAAACGTTTGACAAGCAAAAAAACTGATCGTCACCGGATCTGGGCCCCTGAAAACTCCATGGGCCCCGGTACAATGTACCGGCTGCACCCCCCTCTCCTCAGGCCTGGCTCCCTGAGGTTACGAGCTGAAGAAATTCCTTCATATTTCTTAGAAACTTCGCTGCTTTTCTCTCGCTTTACGTGTTCTGTCGCATATTAAAGATATTCATTGTCTGTGCTCAATGAAAGATGTCTACTAATAATTAAGGTCAAGATAAAGAATCAAAAGTGTGATATTGAACGAAATACGATGCAATTCGAAACGAAATATTTCTATGATAATCGACTTTCACAAAAAATCACTGAATTTCATGATGATTGTCGTGCAAGAAGTTGATGGCCATTAACTATATACGAGAGCGTGGACATCCAATGGCAACTGGTATAAATGCGATAATAAATACATAAAATTGGCAACTGGTATAAATGCGATAATAAATACATAAAATGTATTTGGCACCAATGTTTTAAATGGGCTTAACAAAAACGAACGCACGACTAACCGCCAAATATCAAGCGTTTATTATTTCAATGTTCAACGTCACATTCCAGAAAGAGCAAACTTTATCATAATGTTTAAGAAGCATAGTTAGGCGCGTCTTCGGCTTAACTTATAGAATGCTATTATCAGGACGGCGCCTATAACATAAAAACCTATTTAACTGTCTTAAGCCATACCCTACAAAATTAGCAGTAACCAGGGTGCGATCTGTGACCGTGCAGTAGGGGAATATGTCGAGCTTGGGGGTATGTAGTTGTTGGGGAAGTGTAGCAGTGGGGATGTAGTGGCGGGGATGTAACAGTAGGGGGATGCAGTTGGGCAATGGGGGAGAACCCCCTTGCTCCCATACAAATCGCGCCCTGGCAGTAACTAGCGAAGAGAAGGCTTGTCTTTGTGTAATTCTGATGCATTTTCAACAGCAGTTATGCACTTCTTTTTTGCTAGCGTATGTCAAATGTGATAAAATTGAAAATCCATGGAGCTTGTTAACATTCGCCGTCTAAGACGAATGTCTTGCCGAATATATCGAAACGTTAGGCGGTGGTAGGAAAGACAGGGGCGAACCCAGGATACCGAAAATGTACGCCCCGCGTGCGTAGGGCCCCGTCGGGTAGATCGAGGTCTTCAGTTCGAAGCACGCCGACGATTGAAGGTAACGATAACACGGATGCGGAATAATGAATAGCGTATATTGTAAAGTAGATCCATGTGTCGATAACACAGGTGAACAAAATTTAAACAATGAAATGTGTGACACGCTGCTTATATAGTGCAGCCTGGTTGATATATACCTGGTAACTCTAAGCAGGACATTTTCTAGAAAAAAGGTTTGTAAAAGCAGTTCACATCTGTTTTTTTTCGTAAGAAGCATGACATAGATACTAGTAGAATAACAGTACTTGGTATATTTCTATACAATGTAACCATTTGTTTTAACACTGTAGTTTACGCCCTTCCCAAGCGTTTCCATTGAAAAAATAACCGATTGTAAGTAAAACACACAGTATTGCAGACCACTGCTTTATATGTCCACGCGTTTGAAAAACGGACGAGAAACAATTTGCTCTCGTACCTTCATTGGTTTTTATTATTAACGCTCATTTCAAATTAGAACTTCGCCGTTAAATTTCATTCTTAACAAATCAAGATTTTGACATTGAAAAAGTCTAAACTGTGGCGACAATAAATATGCTAGACGATTTTATTTTTCAATGCTATGACTGACTGTCATGTTTGACAATTATCATCAAGACTTAATGAACAGTCTTTATAAACCAACACATGTGCAAGTGAGTGTCACAACTAAATGTGAATCTTTCACGAAGACAAACAACAGCTATAATATTATTTCATTTTTGAATTATTTTCCATTTGCAATCAGGCACGTCGGAACGAATTTTTGCCCAGGGGTGCAGTTTTTTTTCAAGTTAAAAGTCCTGATCTTGACAAGCAGAAAAAGCCGTCACCTTTGTCCTGTTTTAAAAGTCCTGACTACCAAAAAGTCATTGTCCTTGCCCCCTTTCTTTATCTTCTTTTTAAAATCATGACAGGAAAAACAACCTCATCTTCCAGGGGGTGCGGCTCACCTCCTAATTTTTTTTCCAGGGGCGCAACCGCACCCCCTGCACCCCCACTTAATACGGGCCTGTTTGTAATTGTATTTTCTTAGCGTCAACATTAGTTATTTTCAAGATTATGTCTTTCAGAATATATCTGGATTGTTCCTCTCTTTGACGCAGCCAGTTGGCGGAGAAAGAAGAAAGGAAAATCTACACGCGGGCGATTTTCATTTCGGTGAACTTCAATGAGTAGTAGAGTCCTCGAAATGTAGACCAATCGACGCCATCAGCAGTTGACGAATGCCTTCCACGCAGGTAAAAACCGTTGAGATTTGAGGCATGACAGTTGATATACCACCAGGCGCCATGATATGTCTGAGCACAGCTGCCAGTTGGCCTGCTGTCATGATCGACATCCTTGGTGCTGAACTGATATCCGCTATGATAAGAGAAACAGTCTCCTGCGATTAAACAAACGGCATTTGTTTATTCTACAAATAATAATAACTAACTAACTAACTAAACTAAATCTAACTAAAAGCAGTCCGTCGAGTTCGACGATGACAGGAGTGACCCACTGTGGGTCTGCATATGACTAAACAAACCAATCCTAGCAGTACATTGTTTGCTGCAAAAAGAACACATAAAATTATTAGCGAACAACACGGATGAGGAATTGTTGCGTTCCTTGCGCTCCTTTGTGTTTTCTAATTGCATCAGCAACTCGGGTGCTCTCCATGAGACTGACCCCACTGCGAACAGTGTATAGCGCCAGTGTAGGCGATCTTGTACTTGAAATTCCCAGTCATTGATGTTAACATTGCATGTTTTCAGGATCTTCTTCAGTTGGTCTTTGTACCGCTTATATTGGCCATCCTGGCAGCGATGACCGCCTTTTATTTCACTATAGAGAAAAATCTTTTGGTAATCGTGAATCTTGCATGCGAACGACATGGCCAATCCATCGTAACCGTATTCTGGCGAGTGACGCTTCAATGCTGATGCTGTCAGCTCTTCTGAGGACTTCGGTGTTTGGAATTCTGTCAAACCAGCGAATGGACAATAGTGACCGAAGACAAATGGCGTGAAAGGCGTTCAAGGCTTTGATGTGTCGTTGGTATAGAGTCCAACACTCACTGTCGTATAATAGGATACTGAGAACAGTTGCAGTAGGCCTATATAGTATATACGCTTATTTTAGTTTTCGGCTGTATTCCACGTACTTTCCAGAGGCGCTGGCGTAGAAGCCCGAAACTGGAAGAGGCTTTGCGTAGCCTGGACAGAATTTCATCGTCAAGCTGCGCTTTGTCATTTAAAACAGAGCCGAGGTATGAGAATTTTCTGATCTGCTTAATTTCGTGATCATCAATTGTGATATGTAATTGTTGAGTAGATAACCGAGGAGGGGGTTGGTAGAGAACTTCCGTTTTTGAAGGATTAATGGATAGACAAAAGTTTCTTGCTGCTGCGGTAAAGCTATTGGAAATCTCCTGTAAATCAGCTTCGCTACATGTAAAGAAAGCGCAGTCATCAGCATATAACAGTTCTTGAACCAGCTCTTCCATAACTTTGGATTTTGCCTTCAATCTGCTTAGGTTGAACAATTTTCCATCCATGCGAAATCGGACATAAACACCCTTGGTTGAAGCTCTGGTGGTTTCTTGGATAACGGCTGCACAGAACAGGATGAATAATAGTGGGGCGAGCACACAGCCCTGCTTGACCCCAGTAGCTATTTCAAAAGCCTCAGAGAGACAGCCTTTAAAAGATACTCGCCCAGCCATGCCGTCGTGAAGTAACATCAATAATAATAACGTACATTATCCTAGGTCGTCTTTCATAAAACGTGCAAAAAATAACAATGATCTAAGAATTGCTTCTGATTTCTCATTGTAAACATAGAATCCTGCCACTGTGACAACCATTGAAGAGAACAACAGAATATATTGTCCAAAACAATTCAGGTGAGTAATCATTTTAAAGATCTAGGCCCCTAATCTAATCCAAACGTAAACTTCTATAGCGCCACTTCATAATGCAGCAGAATCTGCACACCAAAGACCAATAAGCTAAGAGCAAATCGCTGAGCACAATTCTTCGACCAGCGATTGGCCGAGCTATAGTCGTAATAATTTACACCAGTTGTACTAAAACTTTTTCAACCCAGCGACCCTCTCAGAAGAAGGCTGCAATTCGCGATGTCTTTGATTACCCAAATTCTATTACTAAAATTCTGCTGGCCTCGATAGCTGTCTCGGTATAGAGCAGTGATTCTTAACCGGGAGTACTCGCACGCTTTTGGGGTATTTGAGGGACGTTTTAAGGTACTGAATAATCCGGAAGTGAGGTCTGTTTAAAGACTTTTACTACAACTTACCCTGCATACTATGCAAATACTGTAGAAATTTTGTACTAAATTATATATTCTAAAGAAATATCCCACTTTCTGGCTTAAGTGCACAATCTGTGACAGATGTTTGTTGCAGTTTATAATTATATTCAATATATTGCGAGCACAAACTTTTGTCCTGAGATAAGGTACGCTTGTATGGGTACTTCGCTCTCCTGTACTTGTTTCAGGGGTACGTAATCGTTAAAAGACCAAGAGCCACAGGCAGAGAGCGTTAGCTCTGAAACCGGGAGATATTTAATCGGCCAGGGTTCAATATTCGAGCGGTGAGAGATTTCATTTCTCAGGTAATCACGGAGTGGAGGTCAAAAAATGGTCTGTACAATGTGTCAATGTTCGCTGAACTCGGATAAGTTAGCCGCGATAAACAGTGAGGCTATTGTAGCTGTCTGCCTAGAAGGGTAGAAGGGCCGCTATAGTAAATATCCTATACAGCAGTTGCACACAACTATCAAAACACGTACAATAGTTGTTTGGTCAAAGGCTCACGTGAATCAACAGAAAGAGATCGATGATGAGAAAAAGCCAGTTTTTATTAATGCGACTTATACGAGCGCTGTAGAAATTTCGTTCATTAATTATAAGGCTACAGTCTACACTTTAAACGGATCTAACTAGGTTCAGTGTTTAATGTAGTATGCCAAAATTTCCGGGAGGGAATTTGAACTTTCCGGGAGAAAAGAGCAATTTCTCCCCGGAAACGGCCCAGATTAAACACTGACTAGGTTTCTGAGCGAAAACATGAATAGCCTATGTCGAGGCGAAATTAGTCCAAAGCCTAATTTCATTAATACGACTGTTGGACTGAACAAGTCACTTCTTTCCGTGCAATAATTATTTTGAATGATTCTAGAGCTACAATCTTGCCTGCTTGCCGTGGACATCCTGTAGGCTTAGTCCACGGACCACCAGTGCTTATTCTATCCATCTTGACATTGGGGGAGTTTGAAAAGTTTGGGGGAGAAGGTTTGTCCCCCCAAAACCTTGACAAGCAAAAAAATAGGTCATCCGCCATATGTCTTCCAATGCATAAAGTAAAAAACTATTTTGCTGTGGCCTAACCAACAAATTGATCGTCAATCTGTATATGTAGCCTACAATTGTAGGCCTACTTATGGAAGCATTATTGTTATCGTCGTGCTGTTTTAAGATAAGTAGTCACGGTGGCGATGAAATAAATTATATATTTCTAAGAAAAGATTTTACACAAAGTAAGCAATACAGCTTCGATCATTTTCATGTCGTAAAATTTTACCTGCATTTCCTCTGTATCCAGATACGTTCAGTCTGTAGTTATCAGCCGATGAAGCTACTTTGAAGGTCGAATACTCTGCATAGCGTTTCTGTCCATCGAAATCTTCGAGTTCAATGCGCAGTTTGTAGTCGAAGGTATTCGTGAGGACGGCCAAAGCGTCGTTTCCTAAAAATTCGATGTATAATAAAAAAAGAATGATATGCGAAACGGCACTTATGTAGTTATGTAGTTATGCAGATGTAAGACATCAAAGTTACGTAGAATCTAATTGCGGAAAATCAGTTGATTTAGATAATATTGACATGACGGAAAATCTGAAATATACAAATATTAGCCACAAAGTAATCAGTGCCAATAGCCTCTAACATCTACAGTAAAATAAATAATGGTACAAACCATCGTAATCATACAGTTCTTTCCACTCGCCTGCCCACTCGTCCTTTTGATTAAATGACCCGGCACGAATGACCCCACCTTTGGCTATAGCTACTTTTATTTTCGAGATTGAGCGCATAGGAATAAGGAGCTACTTCGGTGCATCTTTTGAAAGTGCTATAGAAGTTAACGAGATTTTACTTACTTACTTACTTTCAGTTTTTTTCTGGTTTCATACCACGTTACGGTATAGGTCTACGCATTGATCGACCGTGTTTATTCTGCCCACTCTTGGATTATTTCTTGCTGTGTATTATATGTGTCTAATGGAGCTTCATCAATGTTTGTCTTAATAGTAGTAGGTAACATTACACTCCTTTGCGAGTGTATTACAGTATTACTACCACATATGCTGCAGAAGTCAACTATGCTGATTGCGTCTAGTTTAAAATGAGCATAATTTCAAACAAAATTTCCTTCAGTAAATGCAAAGCTCGATTTGTGAACGTCCACTGTCCATCGTGCACGTCTAGACAAATAGGAGGCTTAGTCGTTTGCAGGAGCGTAGCGACGGGGAGAGGTACATCGGCATTTATACCCCCTCAAACTCGGTCTACCTTAACATTTTTTATGTGATTTATATGTGGTTATATGTAGTTTATATAAAGTAAGTAAAGTAAAGTAAAATCTCGTGGATTTCTATAGCGCCTTGGAAAGCAGCACAACAGTAGCTGCTTATTCTTAGGCGCTCAGCCTCTCTTAAAATAGCTATAGGAAAGGTGTGGGATCAGCCAGGCAATGGTCAATATCCGAAGGGCAGTGAGGCTAGGTTGTTACAGCTATGGCGGAAAATGATTTAAGAAACAGGAAGGATTTAAGCTTAGACCTGAAGACTTGAGGAGATAGTGCAGGAATTATAGGAAATGAGGATTCAGATTTTATTGTTTGAAAGTGTCCAAGTGTGCGAAGGGAAGCTGGGATCGAGTTCCAGAGTTCAGGTGCAGCATATGAGAAGGCACGGTTGCAAATTTTCAGGGATGACTGATTTAGCGGGCGTGACAGAGTGAGATGAGATGACGAACGTGTGGGTCGAGGAAGCTGAGGGGTTAATAGTGATCTAAGGTAGACAGGTTTTGATGACTGAAGTGAGCTATGTGTAAGTGTTATTATCTTATATTGGATACGTTCTGTTATTTTAAGCCAATGTAATGATTTTAGTATGGGTGAAATATGGGAGAATTTAGGTGACATAGTAACAGCACGAGCTAAAGCATTTTGTATTGATTGCAATTTGTTGATGGAGGCTTTGGGAAGGTTATAGTAGAGGGAGTTACAGTAATCTAATTTGGAGTGGACTATAGAGGTGGCGATTGTGGATGCAGTCTTAATATCAAGACAAGGACGTAGGCGACGAAGGTCACGAATATGAATAAAGCAGGCTTTTGAAAGTTGGGAGATTTGTGATTCGAAGTTTAGAAAAGAGTCAAATTTGAATCCGAGATTTCTAGCAGTTGGAACAGGGATTATTGTGGTGTCAGGAGCCAAAACTAGTTTAGGATTGTCAATTTTTTTGAGTTGCTGGTTATATATGGTTTATAGTTAAAGTTTATACCCCCGCCCCAATATTTATACCCTCCCAAATCAAATTCCTGGCTACGCCCTGGGCGGTTGTAGATGTTCACATTCTAAATCAATCGAACACATTGAGATGTTGTTAGGTAGCTTACTGACCGAGCCAAAATTCTCCGAGTAAATTTCCAAAACCATCAGCGTACTCTTTCCAGGTTCGGTAGAAATTCTCGCTTCCATCTAAGCGCCTTTGAAACACCTAAAAAGTTAACATCGAAAATGATGATCAAAAAGAATAAAACTATCATGTACTTATGCGGTATTGAATCGAATGCAGATATTCATAACTTCAGAATATTGACTATTGAAAGACATCGAATGTCAGTGACGACGGCGAAAATTGTGATGACTACGATTATGCTGACTTGGCAATCTGCAAATGATCGTTTGAAGCAATTCTACATCTCACAGTTGGTCAAAATAAATCCAAATTCTCCATAATAATCGTTGCTGAAGTCATGTTGGCAAGGTATCGAAAATAATCTTCCTCGGACAATGCAACATGAAATGAAAACGTTGATTTCATTCAATTAATTAATTATCAGAATCAGTGCGTAGCCAGCGAGGATCGTAGCGTCACCGTTTGACCATTGCTACGTGTGATGGCTTGATGCCAGAGGGAGGCAGTCAGCTAATTTGTTGCTGGAGCTGGTCAATCCATCTCATTCTCAGACGTCCGGGTTTTCGTCACCATGAGTTGTCGGGTTGATCGCCGTAGGATGGCTCAACGCAGCATCGTAGAATATGGCTAGGGTGTGTGATCTGAGCCAGCTACATGCCCGATGTAGGTGTTTGGCGGCGTCAGCGAATGGAAACCATTTTGGGGGACGGCATCTGGCATCTGCGCTGGAGACCAGCGCAGATCGATATACCAAGTCAAGGATACATTGGATATCGATATTCCGAGTCAAGGATTAGACAGCAAATTCCAGATCTCGACCGCGTATAGGAGTACAGAACGAAAGAGCAATTGGTGGATTCAGATATTCAGAGTCAGAGGAAGGCTCTTGTCTCTACAGATTCTGTGTAACAGGAATATTACTGAGGAGGCAGTGACGCAGACTAGAAGCATTCGAACTTTTGAATCGTTGAATCGTTAGATTTTGCTTTCAATTTTAAATTTTCCCCACTGTGTTAATCACTCATATTAACTTTATCTATTTTGGATTATATTGGCATGTTCTTATTTGGTTGGAATTTATTTATTGGCTTTATTGTTGAATTTTAAATTGTAATCTGTTATTGCTCACTTCATTACCATTTCAAACTTGGAGGAATAGCCTAATACCCAGGAGAGAGCCTGAGCCTGAGCCTAAGCAGGCTTGCTTAACGGCTGAAGCCATCTATGGGCGTGTGAGTGGAGCCTATCAGCCATATGTATTCACGCAAAACATAGGAAAAAGCCTAGATTGCGTCTTTAAAAAAGCCCAGATTTGAAATGGCTGCACACCATGGCATGATTACAGCAAACTTTCAATGATTATTTTGTTCAATTATTTCATTATAAATTAAATGAAACGTATTCGATTCGAATGCTATCACCCTTGGATGTCGCCTACCGCAAAGGCAATGTTGCGCGTTAACAAATATGGCGTTCATAGCTGGCTTCAACATACAAGGCGACGATCAGCCCCTGGTTTCAAACAGTAATTCAATAGTCACCACAGGCCGTTATTCCTTCTAGAATATTAATTAATTAATTAATTAGCTTTATACTAACACCGGCTGGCATTATTCATCTTGTGCTGAGTAGGCCTATGTGAGTTGCTACATGAGTCGAAGTACAATTGGAGTTTATTTAATCTGTGCATCTTTTCAAATGCTTAGGCCTCCTGTACATTGGCTACATTATGAAATTAAGACAGTTTTAAGGACAATTGTTTCCCATTCCCATCCTGACGATCTCTTGGATTGACCATGCTCATCTGACCACTAACCTTCGGCTATAGCAGTGATTCTCAATCTGGGGTCCGCGGTCCGGGTGTCCCGTCACTTCCTGGACCGTCACTTCCTGGACCGTCACTTCCTGGACCGTTCCTAATGTTCTATCTGTTATGTGTATGTAAACAAGTGTATACACTATGATATACAAATCGTTGTGATCTGCAATAATTAATTAATACTTAGAATTACTTACTTAGAATATATAATATAGAAATTCAAGATATTTTACTTACTTCCTTACAAAGTAAGCAGTGACCAGTGACGCAGACTATAAATATTCAAATTTTGAATCGTTGGATTACGGTTACGGTTATTTTTTACCACCTACAGTGGGCGGAGGGGTCAAAAACTGCCCAAAAATTGTTGACACAATGGACAGCCCCCAAACTACCTACCTACCTACCTATCTACCTATTTACTTCCATTTACAATGACGGTCCAGGAAGTGACGGCCCAGGAAGTGACGGTCCAGGAAGTGACAGGGAACCCGCGGTCCGATAGGGGACCGCCAAGTGCTTTCAGGTGGACCGTGAAGAGATTAATTTCTCATGATATCTCACCAACAACTCAGAGCACAAAGCACACTTATGTCTCTAAGAGTGGTGATTCCATTTGAATTTAAATTTGATGACTAAGATTTGAAATTTTCTGATTAAACAATTGATTGATAAAACAAGTAGCCTATGTATTAGGGTACGCGGACGATTGACCACAGAACTATTGACCATAGGACGATTGACCACTGGACGATTGACCAAAGCGGACTTTTGACCACTGGACGATTGACCACAGCGGATTTTTGGCCACTGGACGATTGACCACAGCCGACATTATGTGGTCAATCGTCCCGTGGACAAACGGCCGTCGACGATAAGTAGTAAACGTTAAGTAAGCCAAAAACACATTAACTAAATCATTGCAGATTTTACTAAACCACATGTTAAGACAATCAATGAAATCAGGCCCGCCGGAACGAATTTTCAGCAGGTGGTGCAGATTTTCTCCAGGTAAAAGCAGTAGCGCTATTTCACACATTTCTTGGATGCGAGATAATTTTTGGCAAAATTATGGAAATTTTTTGGGCCAATTTTAGCAAATTTTGACAATTTTTGGCCAATTTTGACAATTTTTGGTCAATTTTGGCAATTTTTAGCAAATTATGGCAATTTTGGGCAAATTTTGGGCAAATTTTAGCTAGAAAGGGGTGCAGACAGGGTGCAGACCATCTTCTTCCAGGGGTGCACTGCACCCTCTAAATTTTTCCAGGGGGTGCAGCTGCACCCCCACTTACGGCGGGCCTGAATGAAATGATATTACTAAGCAAATAATAAGCAACAAACGATAAATAAATAAATGCAGAACGCAATATTAAACGGAAACACATTACACATGGTCAAACACTTGGTCAAACGTCCGCTGTAAGCAATGGTCCTTTTGCCAAACATCGGCTCATCTTCGGACTAAAGTGGAGAGATCATGTTAGACCACTGCTTCATGATCGTCTCCACTGGCTAAAAATTCCGGAACGGATATTATATAAACGCTGCTGGCTGACGTTTAGGGCTTCGCACGACTCGACCTGCCCAGACTACTTAGTTAAGCTGGTACACCGGGTTGGGTTGGGGACAGGTCGACGGAACCTTAGATCTAATCAGGAATTGAGACTTGTTGCGCCTCACCCAGCTAAGACCGCAAAGTTTGGAGACAGATCTTTCTCAAGGGGTAGCCCCGTAGCGTGGAATTCCCTTCCGGAAGAAGTCAGGTCGGAAATCTCCCCCGACCTATTTGCTCAAAAAATGAAAACGCACCGTTTTAGTACTTCCTATGGAACTCTTTTGTAAAGTGCTCTCGTCCACTGCCTGAGCTTTAAGATAGCGCTATATAAGTTGTCGCTCTAATAATTAAATTTGTTTACGTACGAAAGCCTACATTCAATTGCCTTAGACATTAGAACAGTTGAACAAAGCAAAATCTGGGTCGGCAACAACAAAAATAATTCGTAAGTTTGCTAATTGGCTCTAGTCTTCAAGATACAAAAGGTATACAGCATTGTAGTCTCTTGTGTCATCAGTATTGAATAATCATTGTTGAATCAACAGTTCCAATTCTTTATGAAATCCAGATAAAAGAAATTTATGACAGCATCAAACAGCGGTTGGGCTGCATGAACTTTGACCAAATTCTATCGTGGAACATAATACTTAACAGAACATGCGAAGCCTAAGTTTTCTGAAATAATAAGTACTCAAACGGAGTTATTGATATTTTATACATTATATGTCATCATCCAGTTCAATGGGTGCTGTACCCGTAAGTGAAATGGGTGCTCATTCTGTCGTCTTACGGTTTTTGCGGACAAGATATCTGCACCCCTTGTTCAACGCTCCTCTTTTACCCAGGCTTGGGACCGGCACAGACAATACTGTGGCGGAATGCATAATAAACGGTGAGTCAGAATAAAACGTTACCATACATAATATTATTTATATAACTAGGTAACGTTTTATTTTGACTCACCGTGTACGTACAGAACACAAATACACATAACATTAATAAGAGAACTCTTAAATATTATCATATAGGCCCTAAACAGGAGACAATTTAGTGTTTTCATTTAAAATTTGTAGACCCATGTATTTAAACAATTTCGCTTTAAGAATAAGCTTAAAAGCAGGCAGCTCGGAGTCCATACTGACCAGCCAGCTCTGTCCAGGATAAGTGAAATCACAGTAGACTGAGCGGTAAAGTTGAACCGAACCGTAGTTAATGTTGATCCTGTACAAGCCGCTTGTCGTTCTGTTTAGTAGATCCGAGCAATCACAAGCCGATGTCTTTAAAACATCTGTGAATGAAAATGGTTATAATGGATTATTTACATTTCTCATCAAACTCTGATTATATTATAGAGCGATAATTTTGAAATTAACTACTTGATAGTCAATACAAGTAATTTTTTAATTACAGAACGCAATGAATTTTTAAAATGCGATTTTCTTTGCAATAGCGGAACGACTTTGCTAGATTTTGACTCTAAAATTTCGGTAGAAAGGAATTCAGCAATATATCTTGTGTCATACTGAACGAAAACCTACACTTCAACATTAAATATTTCCATAGAAGTCAAATTTTTACTGAAAACCAGACGTATGAAAATATGATAACAGGAAGTAATTGAAAACAATAATGCATTTTTTGAGAATTTGAGTATGTGACAACATGTGGTATATATAGATTATACTGTAGATATATATATACGATACTAAAAATTCAAAGTCCTTCCCGTGCCTCTCGGGCTCATATGGCGGCGCTGATCTCCGTTGCTAGAGCCCTCAGCCAGGCGTGCAATACCACGGATACGGAGTTAGTGCATAGCGTTGTGTACCTGATTGGCTTATAGCAGCCTTTTATCACTACTCATTTTACCACCGCCCTCTAGCGAGTAAGGCTGAATCGATCTTAGGGCTCCTGCGGGTCTCGAACAGGAAGTAATTGAAAACAATAATGCATTTCTTGAGAATTTGAGTATGTGACAACATGTGGTATATATATAGATTATACTGTATATATATATATATATATATATACGATACTAAAAATTACTGCTCTATTATCTGCTCTATCGTCAAAACGATGTTACCACTCTGCTAACTCTCCGCCCCTAATACAATACTACGTGGTAACGCCAATGTTTAAATTCGGTCTAACGAAATATATGCATGAGGTTTCGTCCATATAGGCCTAGTACGCACGCAAAAAGTCATATTTTCACCCCCGCCCCTCCACCCGTTGCAATAGCGTACATAGGAAAATCTCCAAAATTCGACTCTCCTCCCCCTCAGTGCGTACGTACTATATGGATGGACCCTGATCTTACCGTCAAATTGCACGTTTTGCATGTAACCATATTCAACATCCTGTCCAGAGAAAAACAAACACTTTGAAAATAAAGTTACCGTGCTGCGTGTTTCAATCTAGGCCTCTTAAATTTAAGCAGATTTCATCATGACACCTACATGTATGTATATGTTGCTCTTAGCCGTTATTGCAAAATGAAGAGCCTACTATGTCTATGACTCTCGTATGTCGTCCACAATTTCACAGCACAGCGTATCATGCACGATTTCACTTCAAAATGCCAATAATAAGCGATGTCATGCATTGCTCACCGGACTCTTAACGAGTAGTCATTATTATTAAGCAATTGTTATTAATTTTTTATTGTTATTTTATTACAATTGACATTAATTGACAAGACAGTCTGCGGGTGTGCGCAGGATGAACGCATTGGCACTTTTGCAGACGCCAGATGAATTATATGTGAAACAGGTGAGCTATTAGGGTTTTCGTGAATGAAACATTAGAGTTAGTTTTCGTAACGACCCCGCGAAATGAATTCCATAGAATTGTCAGAATTGGACTACCACTTGAAGCCTATCTATCGTCGGACTTGACAGTTTTGACAGAAGGTAGAAATATTATTTGATCGCTACTGATGGAGCCGAATCGTCAGCGAAAATCATTTAAGACCATTCTGTAGACAAACGAGGACATGAAACCGGGCAGAGTAGACGTTGAATGCTCGGCGAGTGTACAGGCATCGCCTAACAATGATGCCTTCAGGATTTTGAAACCAGCGAAGGTGAACAACAAAGATTCAGTCTGGCAGATACATTCAAGGCTAATGGGAAAGGGTTCAGTGGAAAGTCAGAAAGTTGATGCAACAATGCATTTATTATGCATCCAAATAATCTGTTACCATAATTGATTTATTTTAAAGAATAAATTTAGACGACAAATTTTCTTGTTGCCAGTTATTCGATATTTACCAAAAAGGCTCTGCAGGAGGCGATAGCAAGAAATCGTCTAAATGATTGGTGCGTTGCCACTTCACAAGTGTCGTTGTCGTAGACATTGAAGGCAATGCAGTTAGGAAAGTCCATGCAGAATCTTGCACATGCAGTGACAGAGTTGGTGGTGACTGGACGTCTCTGAGTCGGCGATGCAACAGCACACAGCCATCTTCCATATTTACCGAAAACGCCGTAGAAATCTTTTCTTATAAATTCCGCGTTCACGTCTTTGTACATCAGAACAATCTTGAATAAGATGAAGATTTCCTTCAGGAGTTTCATCTTCATTTGACACTGCGCTAGGAATAAGGAATAAGGGATAAGGGGATATAGGACATAGGAATAAGGAGCTACTTCGGTGCATCTTTTGGAAGCGCTTTAGAAATTAACGAGATTTTACTTACTTACTTACTTATTTCTAATAGATCGACTGAAAAAGCTCTGTGAGATTTTGTATTTAATCTAGTTATTATTCGTCAACTCTGAATATACGTGTATTCTGACTTCCAATGAAGACACAGGCCTATCTGCCCGACAGTTTGGACGGGATAGGCTTCAGTGGGCGCCGATTCACCTGTTTCACTCTCTAGGCGTCATGAATGGTAGTCAAGGAGTTGGTTCTAAACATGATTTGATATTCGTTCCTGACAATCAACTTGGAAATGAAAATGCCGAAAATCGCCGCTCTGGCTAATATCAGAAACGGACGTAGATTGCGTTGGCAACCATTGTGGATGAACTGGTGCGGGTGTTGAAAGGAATGCGCTAGTCAATTTCAAAATGATTTCATTTATTTATGGCTGCCTCACATCTCGAGATATTCTAATGTGAAAGATATCAATGGCAGCTCACCTATTCTTTTTGACGCTTGCGCATCTTTTGTCTAATGTTCTCCCAAATGTCTGCTTATATGACTGTTTGCATATACTACCTACTGTATTTAAATCGCACATCGCCATCTACTGTGCCTCTCGCCGATTATCAGCGGCCGATTATCGGCCTCAAACAATCGTCCGATTGCCGATTATTTGTTCATTACTGAGTTGAACATATTGTCAAATGACCAGCTGTAGCTCCTATTGCTGGTACTGTGTTTGAGCTATATTGCAAAATGAGTGAAGTGCTCGAAATAATTTCTTTATATCAAATATATTTGGTTAGAGTGACTTTGCCACATTCATCAGGGCCAGTAGCCGCATTGCAGTATAAAGGGCAGAATTAGTGAGCTACCATCTACTCAGTCTAGTTGTTAAAATATCTGTTGTCTGCAAGATAGACAGACTGACAAGACAGACTGCCTCGTGCCTCGGTACCTCATCTGGAGGCACCACCAGTAATATAATCTTTGAACCTCGGGCGATTAAAGAATGCTGGGCAGCAGCCAAATTCTTGATGGATGACGGATGACCTCTCCTCAAGGCAGTAGCAGTCACATCATCACCTTCATCATCATCATCGTCGTCATCATCGTTATTATTTTCTTCTTTCTTCTCCGTGAGTTTAATACCCGTTAAAGTCTATTGCAATTTGAGTTTGTCTACTCCATTCGCATATGTCTTGTGTTGCAGTCTCAGTGATAAGAAAAGCGCATTTCTTCCTCATAGTTAATGGCCGTATACGGCAGCAACCACCAGTACCGATACTAGTTGTCGCCAATCCAATGTTTATCCAGGCCTGTTAGGGGGAGATTCCCCCTCCAAAAAACCCTCAAAATTCTCCTTCCCCAAATTTCAGCAGTAACGCAATTTTTTTTAACATTGCGCCGTGTCTCTTGCCCTCCAGCCAAGTCAATTGTCCCCCAAGCCATGGTGTCTGGATGAAACACTGCAGCTAATCTCTGTTGGTTATGATTATTAAGCTTGCTACTCGATCTTAGAAATCAGACAAAGTGGTCGATGGGAAGGAGAGGAGACATGATATGCTACAGAGGTATCATAACTAGTCTCTCTCTCTTGCCCCTGGGTACAGCAAAGTTAGCGCACTAAAAATTACACAACAACCTTCCACTCAAAGTTTTACTTTCGCTTTTACTTGTTTCTGCTGCGCTGCTTTCGTAATAATTTTTATAATTACAAATAGCAACATAGATGGTTGTGCAGTAATCGACCGATTATCGTACAATGCCGATTATTTAAAGCCGATACCGATTAATCGGTCGCTGAGCCGAGAATCGGCCGATACCGATTATCGGTGCGCCTCTAGTCAATGCGCTGAAACCAGCGGCTACATAAAATATGAGACATTCTTTTATTACAGTTCTATTCTTTGACATGCTGACCATAATCAGATCCTGACGTCAAAGCGAGAGGGGTAGGTCACAGGTGAAGGGGATATTGCCTTCCATGGTTGTAATTGTTGTTACTACCTGTACGCGAGTTTAACGTGAAAACCAAGAAATCCTATCGATTGTTTTGCTATGTCGGAGCCGATATAGAATTCGTGCGATTTGGACAAGTTGGCATTTCTCTTTTGAAAACTTTCAAGTTATCGCTATTTTTAATGATGTTTAGCCATGAGCGTCAGCTGCAAATTTTTCAATTGGAAAATAATTTTTATAAAGACCGCGGTGAAACAAGTTGTGTCAAACATGAAATAACTTTATAATTTTTATCAAACGCCATACTAACGAGAAATACCCTGACACGCAAATTCGAACAGCTCATCCGCGGCACTCTTATTACATAGTGTAATCAACACCAGCTAACTTCTTTAGTCCACTTTCAAATCGTGAAAACCAAAATGATGCTGAAATTTCAAATAATAATAATAATAATAATAATAATAATAATAATAATAATAATAATAATAATAATAATAATAATAATAATAATGTGATTTAAGTGGTTTAGGAGGCTAAGCAAGCCTGTGTGAAAAGCAGTGATATCGTTGATAATATATAATAAGGGACCGATAATGTGGAAGCAGTGGATTTGGCAGGCAGTTTTGCCAAGGCAAACATATTGCAACCGCATTCAACCCACTTAGTGTATCTTATTTATTGAGATACTAGCGATGGCAGTGAATGCGAAATGATTCAACGTTATGGACACAGACATTTACCGTAATAAGGTTTCTTCAATACTGAAGCTATGTCCGTGAGACGGTGAGACCAAAATTTAATCGGAAATGGAAAAAATTGATCTGTCTTGTTGGATACGACCAGTGGCGGCTCTAGGATTTGGCAAGTGGGGGGGCGTTGGGGTGGCAACTTCTAATCATGGGGGCCAACCATTTGTTGTTTAATGTATGTAGCATTAAGTATAGGGTCCCAACTGGGGGGCCACTGGGGGGCCAGGCACTCAATAGGGGGCACGGGCCCCCCTGGCCCCCCGGTGGTCGTATGATACAAGGGATTTACGATTCGACTGGTTATCGATCACCGATTAATGCACGACATTCTATATTGTTAACCATATTCTTTGACTGTATCATTGTTATTACTTACGATCATCACAGCATTGATAATGAAAGTCAGTATTTTAAAAATATATAATGGAATTTCATTCTTAGTCTGATTTTTTAGTTTTGAAGCAGTGAGTATTTAGACCTATCTCTACAAGAAGATCTCGACAATTGCAGGTTGTCACCGATTGTGTTACAATTATTGCGTTGAGTGTGATTGAGAGTTAGGCCACTGCAGAGGCAGTGCTGGGTTCACATCTGAGATTTTCTGACAGCATTTGGCATAATTCTCATGACAACGAGTTTCCAGGGGTTGAAGAACAGGAGCCCTGGCGAATCAAATTATCATCAAACGCAGGCCTGAGAAGGGGTGCAGCCGGTACATTGTTCCGGGGCCCGTGGAGCTCGAAGGGGAAAAAGGTAATCTTCGTCATGAACACGGGGACTCGGCGAATGTCTGTGTTTCTAAAACGTTAATTCTGCTCCCGTTTCTTATGCCTAAGCAACGCAACAATGCAACTTATAACTTATAGAACGTTAATGGCAGTCACTGTGTCCAGTGTGGTTTCAGTTCTTGCTTATTTTTCAGTTTCAGTTACAGTTAAAGTTATTTGAATTATTATTCAGTTATAGTTTCAGTTCAAGTTCTTGTCATTTTTCGGTTTCAGTTTCAGTTATTTTTCAGTTATTTCCATTGAACACATTAATGAAATTTCGATGTTTTTTCTTATTATGTAATAACTCTACTCTTTAATTTTAAGCTAACGTTGCATGGTGTTATCGCTACAACATTGCAAATATCCCGCAACCCTAGTTAAACTGCGCAGATTACCTCTGATTTCGGCAGATCGAGAGCTTCAATGTGTTCACTAGAAGATCTTTTCTTTGGGTGTTTGACTTCTTAAGTTTCTCATTTATTTTTCAGTTATTTTAACTATTTCAGTTCTTTATTTTTCAGTTCCAGTTCCAGTTATAGTTATTGGTGTTTTTCAGTTTTCAGTTTCAGTTACAGTTAACTGATTGGTTATTTTTTAGTTAACTGATATTTCAGTTTCAGTTACAGTTAACTGAAACCACACTGACTGTGTCTAGAAAACAAAGGCATAATTAACCGTCAGAAACTATACTACTTCAATAATTAGCAGTAACTCTAGCGAAGACAATGCTGGTTCCTTGTGTATAGTTTCGATGCATTTTCTGCAGTCTTTATGTACGTATCTCCTTGCTGGCGGCCAGTCTATGTAAGATATTGTTGATAATATTGAAAACACACAAAGCTTATGAACTGCGACCACTAGTGTTCCATTGCCAACTTAGCCAAATGTCATGCTATTTTGGTAATTTTGTGTTCCTAAAACGTTAATTCTGCTCCCGTTTCTAAAAATTCAATGGCGTTTGAAAAGCATATGAGACGGAATTTGGTCTCGCTGATTAATTATTAACGTACATTTTAAAATTAACTTCTTCGTTGAATTTAATTCTTAACAGCCCCGATAGTGCAACTCTGTTCAAAGACTGTTGCTGTTGCTGCTGCTGCTGTTGCTGTTGCTGCTGCTGCTGCTGCTGCTGCTGCTGCTGCTGCTGCTATAGCTCCAGTTGTTGCTGTTGCTCCGAGTGCTGCTGTTGCTCCGGTAGTTGATGTTGCAACACAGAGAAGGTTGATTTGCAAAAGAACTTGTCAGAGTGACACTAAATCTCTGGCACAATCAAAGAACTGCAACGGAGAAACTTTTACTGCAGATTTTGGCAAGAAACCCAGAAAGAAAGCTAAATAACTAATTTTACTAGATTGGGCAACATTAAATAGGTCTACTCCGATATTAGGACATTGGAAAATTTAGAATAAACTGGGGCGAAAAGAAATGGAATAGAGGTTTTTAAATTTTCAATGTGATGATTGGCAAAGCAATAATTAATGAACAATCTATCTAGCAAAACTTAATGTACAAGTGAATGCCACGACTAAACGTGAATCTTTCGCTGAAATAAACTGATAGAAATATTATTGAAATAATGAATTATTTTTTCATATGCAATATTATAAGTTCCTAGTTCAATACAAGTAACGGTATCCTGCGTTATTTTTAAGATTTTGTCTTTCAGAACATCTGGATTGTTTTCTTTCATTCACGCAACCAGCTGCGGATAAAGGAAATCTCTACACACGCGCAATTTTCATCTCGGTGAACTTCAGTGAATAGTAGTGTCCTCGAAATGCATTCCATTCGACGCCATCGGCCCACGATGAATGATCTCCACGCAGATAAAGACCGTTGAGATTTGACTGATGGCAGTCCATATACCACCAGGCGCCATGAAATGTCTGAGCGCAGTTGTCGTTTGGTTTGATGTCATGATCTGCGTCTTTTGTTGTGAACTGATATCCATTGTGCTGAGAGAAACTGTCTCCTGCGTTACAAAAGCCCACATTAGGTTTATTCCGTAAATACTAGACGCACATTGTCCTAGATCGTTTCTCTTAAAGTAGGCCTATCCGCAGAATTCCCGTTGATCTAAGAACTTCTTCTCATTTCTCGGAGTAACCATAGAATCCTGCAAATGTGACAACCAGTGAGGACAAAGACAGAATTTGTTTTGTCATGATCATTCATTTAAAAGGTGACCTATAAAGGCTAACAGCAGCAGATCGCGGGGCGCACTTCCTAAACCAACGATTGACTGAGTTATAATTACAATCACTTGCACCAGTGGTACTCAAACTTTCTCAACCTAAGAACCCATTTTAAAAGCCGTTAACCCCTTACTGTACAAAATTTTACTGTTAGATTCTGAAGGTGATTATAGTCTACACTTTAGACCAGGGCTATTCAACTGGCGGCCCGCGGACCAGATCCGGCCAGCCAGGGGTGTGAAATGGCCCGCAAAGTTACTAAAACGATCAATAACTTTTTCTAACACATCCAAAATATTTTTTAATGTTTTGTTTTCAACTTGCACCTGGCCCTCAAGCACCAATCATACAAAATTTTTGGTCCATCGTGAAATTTAGTTGAATACCCTTGCTTTAGACTGTTTTAACTTTCTTTAGCTGAAGCGGGAATGTGTCTAATCGAACGTAGTCCAAAGTCTAATTTCAACGGTACGGAAGATAGTAATAAGGAAATTGACAGAAATGGCGAACATTATGTATGAACATGGTACTTGCCACTGGAAATGTGCGTCAATATTCATTGCAATACCCAAAAAACAGAAGTAACAGAGTATGGAGATCACAGAACAATAAGTCTTATAAGTCATATAACGAAGATAGTTCTAAGATTCTTGCTCGAAAGAGCAAGGAGCAAGACTAGAAATGCAATAGCAGAGGAACAATATAGTTTCAAAATAGACTGCGGCTGTTGTTGGAGGCTCGGGGCGCGATGTAGCAAAACAAACGAGATTTCGGTTGATTTTGTATCAAATTATATTTATTTCAACATAGCAGTCCAAACATCAAAACGAAAGAGCTCCAGATCAAAACCAAAGATTCCGAATCTAGATACAAAGTAAGTAAGCAGATCAGACACATGACACTGTCTAAAAGCAATTTCGAGATGCTTTAAACAGCAAATAAGGAATTTAGTTGAGGTTTGGTCAACAATTGGACCTCTACATCAATCAATAATATTCTCAATTTATAATCGTGCTGATGTCGTAAAAATTGTGCGCGGTGGCGACGAAAAAGAGTCGTCTATTCTATAAAGCAGAGATAATGGACAGATTAGGCATCAAGTTTTCAACCATTCTCATGTCTGGAAAGTTTACCTGCATCTCCGCTGTATCCAGAAACGTTCAGTGTATAGTTATCAGCCGATGAAGCTACATTGAAGGTCGAATACTCTGCATAGCGTTTCTGTCCATCGAAATCCTCGAGTTCAATGCGCAGTTTGTAGTCGAAGGAATTCGTCAGGGCGTACAAATCTTCAAGTCCTAAAACAGTCAATTCTATATTATTAAAGGCAAAGTACAACGATTCAACGATTCGATTTTAGAATCTATTATGAAGGAAGACTGAAATGAGAAACGGAAGTTCACTTCTTTTACGGACATTTCAGTGGATAATACTAATAATAATGATAATAATCAAGGCTTTTCAGTGAGAACGCATAGGAACGGCGTTCCCACGCCTTTTTTGCCAGATTGTATATATAATTATGGATATGTAAGAATGCGTTTGGGAACATACAGGTACGGCGTTCCCACACCTGTTTTTGTTGATGAGTAAAAATTGACGAGTTCCCAAGCCTTTTTCCGAGAAAAACACTGATAATAATAATTAATAATTATAGTTAATAATAATAATAATAATAATAATAATAATAATAATAATAATAATAATAATAATAATAATAATAATAATAATAATAATAATGTGATTTAAAGTGGTTTAGGAGGCTAAGTAAACCTATGTAAAAACCACTGATGTAACTATCTGCATTCAATTACCTAGTTTATCGAAATAGCCTTTGAATCCGTTTACTGTTTCAACTGTCACACCCACCTCGTCCAAACTGTTCCATTTGTCCACAACCCTTGCACTAGAGAATTTTTTTCTTTCTTGGACCCACCCTCTGCTGCCATGTTAGTTTATCAGATACTGACTACAGCTCAATTGCTTGTATTAACTTAACGAAAAATATGAATTTTTATATTTTTATTTTTTAAGCTCTGCAGTCGACTTGTCAATTGACACAATTGCAGTTGCAATTGTTATACATACATTGAGAAATATTGCAGCAATGGTCCTAGCTTCAGGGGACAATTAGATGTCTGACAAATCTGATAAGATGGAATAATTAATAATTACTTTATAGGGAAACTATTAAAGCATTCGTACGCTCATGTAGTACTATTGTAAAAGCGTCAGCAAGAGTTGAATATCGCATTGCGTAAAATCGTTTGATTCGGATAAAATTGACATAACGAAACTGTTGGCCATAAAAGAATCAGCGCCAGTATTTCACACACAGAGCACAGTACACTCAACTACTTACTAGCACAGTAGTCTCAAACTTTTTAGGATGTCTTAGAAAGTTATGTGATGACTCGCGGACCTTATAATAATCTAAAATTTGAATTAGCTGCAGTTAACATATAGGCTAGGCTATCAATTAACATATAGACTATCATTATTAACATATAGACTATCAATTAACATATAGACTATCAATTAACATAGGCCTATAGGCTATCAATTAACATATAGACTATCAATTAACATATAGGCTACTAATTATAATTAACATATACAGTGTTGGGAGTGATCTTAGATCAAATGATCTAAGATCACGTTCTAAGATCACAATTCATGATTCGTATTAGCTGCAGTTAACATATTATGTTAACTGCAGCTAATTCAACTTTTAAATTTTTTAAGGTACGCGAGTCATCACATAGCCATTTGTCTCGGGTCTGTTACCAAATACATGCATTGATCGACCGTTTGTATTTAAAACCAACTCTGGTTATTTTATGTGGTGCGTTTTATGAAGCTTCCGTAATGTCTGTCTAAATCGTAATAATTAAGATCACATTCCACTCTGAGTGGACATTCGCATACCACATATCTTGCTGAATTCCACGGTACAGTAGCTGTTACGTTGTTTACTAATTGAACGTAATTTTAAAAATTATTCTATACCATTATAGTTGCCAAATTTCAATTTCTTTATGCCCATCGTTCGCGTCTAGATAATATTATTGTTCGTAGATGTTCACAATCAAAGTCAACCGAACACATTGAGAAGCTGTAACTGACCGAGCCAAAATTCTCCGAGTAAATTTCCGAAGCCATCGGCATACTCTTTCCAGGTTCGATAGAAATCCTCGCTTCCATTCATGCGTCTTTGAAACACCTAAAAAGAGAAATTCGACACTGATGATTGGAAACGATTAAAATTTCATCATTCACTACATGCTATCGAATCTAATCTATACGGGCTGGGAAATGGCAGAATGGTAACATGCTAGACAGGCACGCTGACGGACACGGGATCTGATCCTGCGGTCGACTCAGCCTTCATTCGGCAGATGGCGGTGGTAACTGAGTGGCAATTTAACCGCGAAGTAAACAGGCGCGTTGCACGAGAACACTGGCCCCGTATCGTGTAACTTGAGCCAGTTGCGTGGCAGAGAGCCGAGAAACGGAGATCAGCGCCGCCCTATGAGCCTTGAGACTTCGTGAAAGTCTTTACTTACTTAGTGAATCTAATGCAGCTTCCTTGACTTCAGCATATTGAATGACATCGAGTTCAATGACGATTTTGCGCATTTTCTGTCCAGTGCACAGAGCAGTAACACGAAAACTCTTCAATATTTTTAAAATTTGTTTATTTAATTTTAAATTTTTTAGTTTATTTTTATTTCTTCTTCGTCATACATTACATACAGTAAATATCATATAATTGTATAATTTATAATATAATAAGAATAATATAATTTATAATTATATATTTTTGAAATTACTGTACGTCTATTATAATAGACGTACAGTAATTTCAAAAATTCAAATAAAAATTTCAACAAATTAACATAGAGAACTTTAATCTTAACTAGTAGAGCCATAATGTTAATACTTGGATGGAAAGAAGAAATAAGGTTACTAAAGGGATTGGTAATCCCGTAAGGAAGTAACCCCGTACTTCATAAGCTTATAGCATTATTAAATATCATTTAGGCCTAAGCAACATCCAGTTGCGTGCTTTAATTGAACATCTGTATACCAGAGTTGTTAAACATTTTCGCGATTGAAATGTAGCTTCAAAGCAGCTAGGAGTCCATAACTGACCAGCCATCTCTGTCCAGGATAAGTGAAATCACAGTAGACTGAGCGGTAAAGATGTAACAGATTGCAGTTTATTCTGATCCTGTTCAAGCCGCTTGTGTTTGTGCTGGTTTCTAATTCCGAACAATCTCGAGGCCAGGCCATGAAAACGCCTGTGAACGTAAATGCCTAAGAAAGTTAATGTACAATTCTACTGGAAACTAGTAGTAGTAGTAGTAGTAGTAGTAGTAGTAGTAGTAGTAGTAGTAGTAGTAGTAGTAGTAGTAGTAGTAGTAGTACAACAGTCTGCTGGATGACAGACAGTGTGCGTTATATGTTGTTATTGTTATTGTTAATATTATTATCATTGGTAGTAGTAGTAGTAGTAGTGGTGGTAGTAGTGGTGGTAGTGGTGGTGGTGGTAGTAGTAGTAGTAGTGGTAGTAGTAGTGGTAGTAGTAGTGGTGGTAGTAGCCAGTGGTAGTACAGTGGTGGTGGTGGTGGTAGTAGTGGTGGTAGTAGTAGTAGTGGTGTAGTAGTAGTGGTAGTAGTAGTAGTCTCAGTGGTAGTAGTAGTAGTAGTAGTAGTAGTAGTAGTAGTAGTAGTAGCAGTAAGAGCATTTCTATAGCGCAAATATTCGCAAAGCAGCAAATGCGCTAATGTCAGCTGCAAACCGGATCAAACAAACAATAATGTCTTTGGTTGTTTTCTAAAAGAGAACAGGGTGGCGAAACTACAGGGCGGCGCAAAAAAACGGACAAGTCTCATTTAGGTTTGCCATTTAATATAACATTGAATGAACTGTAAACTTTCAGGATGTTTTTAATGCGTAAGAAATTTCAGTCGAAGTGATGTTCAATAAGTCTTCAGTTTGCTGCGATAACCAATAATAATCGCTTGCGAAACTGTCCAATAACCCGGTTTATAGGCATAATTGACATAATTGCAGTTTATAGGCATAATTTCAGGTTGATTTCGTCTCAGCATGCTGTCAGAATTTCTTTCAAATGTTCAATATCGCGAATTCTCTGCCTGTGGACAAGCTGTTGAAGAGTGAGGGCTAGGGTTAGCTCTCTTTGGTGACAATTTCACTTTTCAGCAGGATGGAGCACCTGATCATCATCGTTCACAAAAAAGCAGTCGCCTTTCTCACTGCTCACGTTCCAGACTTCATTGAACCAGAAAATTGGCCCCGAACAGTCCGGATTTGAATCCCGTACACTACTCAGTCTTAGGAGTGCTTCAACAGCTTTTCTATAGGCAGAGAATTCGCGATATTCAACATTTGAAAGACGTTCTGACAGCATTCTGGGACGAAATCAACCAGGACACTATCAACCGGGCTATTGGACAGTTTTGCAAGCGATTATCATTGGTTATCGCAGCAAACGGAGGACATATGAGGGGATGAGGGGATAGTAATGGCTACAACTGTAAACGAGTTCAAAATAAACCTCAGTAGTCTAGGGTATTAGATTGGACGGGAACAACAGTGGTTCTCACACAGGGCAGTCCCTACTGAACCACTTTAAACCTTGTTATATTATTATTATATTATATTATATTATATATTATATTGAACATCACTTTGACTGAAATTTCTTACGCATTAAGAAAATCCTGAAATTTTACAGTTCATTCAATGTTATATTAAATGGCAAACCTAAATGAGACTAGTTCGGTTTTTTGCGCCACCCTATATGTTTTCAGAAAAATAGCTTGAGAATTAACTATTTGAAAGTCAATAGGCCTACGTGAAGGTCTGGTTTATCTAATTCCATAATAATGGCACGAATTTGCTGGATTTTAGTTATCAAATTTAATGTCGGTAAAAGGAAATTCAACGCAGCATCTTAGGCGAACATTTTCTAATATTGTCACTTATGCTCATAGACCTGCATATGCATGCTAAACAACCAGCAGCACAATTCAAAATGTAAAATATCTATGAAAGTCAATCTATCGCTTAAAATTGGTTTTGTGAAAGTGACAGTTAGATTTTTCGATAATACAAAATAATTGAAAAAATAACTATTTCTTGAAATTGTGGATACCCGACGACACTTCCTATTAAGGCTACACTATAATAATACATAGTAATTTTTACGGCAATATTTCATGATGGTTTAACAGAGTAAATGCATGACTAACCGCCAAAGTCCATGCTTTGTCTGTAACCATATTCAACGTCCTGCTCAGGGAAGAAAAACAAACATTGTAGAAATATTTAAGTCAACGTCAGAGTTTTTATCTAGGCCTGTTAGTGAAAAGCCCCCAAAAAAAAACACGCACAAAATCCCCTTCAAATCCCAGCACTTACAACTTTTTTGCATTGAACTGTGTCTCTTCCCTTCCAACCAAGTCAATTGCCCCCACCACCCTCCACCCCTATGACCCGGGCTCTGGATAAAACACTGGTCAGCATGTTGCCATGTTTGTGTTTAAGTCTCTTCAACAGCTTTCATCGTCACCACTGTTGATGGAAACCAAATTCAACTTTCCAACAGTGGTGACGTTGACTGTGATGTTAATGCTAGAATCTGGGAAGGCGTCACAGGCTTCAAGCGCTATTCCAAAGTCTCCACCAAATATGGAAGTGCAGCTCTATCAGCAAAAATACCAGGCTGCTTCTGTACTCTGCCATTGTAATAACGACCGCTCTGTATGCAAAGGAAACAAGGAAGATGACGAAGAAAACTCAGCAGAGATTAGACGTCTTTCACCGACGATGCTTCCGTCAGATCTTAGGAGTGACATGGAAAGATCGCATGCCCAATGAGGAAGTTATGCGACTAACTGCCAGTGTTTAATCTAGACTTCTGGACTCCGAGAGGGAAACTGACAAAGCCGGGGGAACTGACAAAGCCGGTGGGAATTCTGCTAGAGGCTGCTGTTAGTCCATGTAGTATGCCAAAATTTCCGGAGGAATTTGAAATTTCCGGGGGAAATGGCAATTTTTCCCGGAAACGGCCTAGATTAAACACTGCTAACTGCCATGGACTCGCCACACTGTACAGTAGACGAGCGCAGACGCAGATACATTGGTCACGTCCTGAGAATGTCACCGTCAAGACCCGCAGCTCAAGCAGTGAACTGGAGACCAGAAGATGGGAAAAGAGGTATAAAAGTAAGACCGAGGATAGCATTGCAAGACACTCTCGCAGAAGACGTGAAAGATTTGGGGGGGCTAGAGATAGCCAAAGCAAGAGAAGTTGCCAGTGATCGTACCGGCTGAAGACTCGTCGTCCAATGTTCCAGAGGGTAGTGGATATCTAAGTCTAAGTCTAACAGTGTTTATTCTAGGCCTTCTTAGGGGGAATTCCCCGCCCCAAGTTTAAAAATCCCCCCATATTTCTATATGTTGCATTGGGGATGGAAATCCGCCCCCCCCCAAAAAAAAATCGTGACGAGAGAGGGTTTTTATTTTCGGAGAGGGGAAAAATACAAGGATGAACCTTTAGTTTGCTTGCCAGGGAGAGTATTGGAGAATTAGAGAAGGACAAGAAGGATATGAACATATGGAAGGACGTCGATGACCTTTTTTGCTTGTCGCCACGTCGTCCGGGAAGCCAAAAAGTATGCGGGTGACTTTTTTTGCTTGTCAAGCTTTTTGGGAGAGACAAACCTTCTTTCCCCCAAACATTTCAAACTCCCCCCAATGTCAAGGTGGCTAGAATAAACACTGTAAGTTTAAGGTATATTTTCGCCATTATCATTACGTGACGTGTGCGGGAAGATGAAGATGGCAGACGTGGTTACACGCTGGGCAGGAACGGCGACGGAACGGGTTCAATCCCCGTAGGAGCCCCTAAGGTCGACTCAACCTTGTTTGCCCGAGGGCGGTTGTAACATCAAAAACTGAACAGCAATGGCAACATTGCTAAGGTAACCATAGGTTCGGCGGAACGACTGGCCACCCTGTCCGCCGATGAATGGCTTAGCCGCCTATGGGCTGATGGTCATGAAACCGGAGATCAGCACCGGCACCTACGGGCACTGAACCCACTGAGCCCTCTGAGACCACTGAGCCCTTTATCATTACATGACGAAAATTGTTTTGCTGCGTGTGACACTTTAACAGACGTAACTCGAATGAGATGTCAAACACGGGAATCGTTGGGTTGCTCCCGAATAAAACAACGCAGTAGATAGAGTTAGTTTTCCTAACGTTCTCATGCAGTGAATTTCATAGAATTGTATTGCAACGTGAAGCCTATCTAGGCTACACTGTATCGTCGAACATGTCTGTTTTGCCGGAGATGGAAGGAGTAGTTGAATACGACTGAAGGAAGAAGTCAGGGTAGAGAGGGTCGTTAATGGTGGTTCTGTGGGTGAACAGACTTCGCTTAATGCTTTCAGGAATTTGAAACCAGTAAACGACGGGAAGTTTTCTAACTTAAGGGCACGGAAGCCTGCATATTTGCACCTGGAAGGTCAACGTCGGGCATTTGAGAAATTTAAGAATTTGACTAACTTAGGCCATCAATGAGCATAATTTCTATGGTTGCGAAAGAGGGTGCTCGGGGCAGGGAGACGATATCTAGACCAAATATAATCCGATTTTCAAATTTTTTAATATATATTTTGCTCCAGTTACATTCCTCTACAACTTTGCCGCTCACAGAAGATAGATTACCACTCAAAATTTCTTGTTGCACAGCTTGGAACAAAAAATGCTTTGAGGGAGGGTTTGTTTTAGGCCGTAAAGTGGACCACTCGCAAATGTTTTAAATTTTTGCACGGATGGTTTGAAAGAGGAATAAAAATGCAAAACATGGGTGTATACCTCATCTTTCTAGCTTTCATAGAACTCGAGCAACTGCATGTTGAAAACAATCCAAAATTACGTGAAAATACGCAGAAACGCTGATTTCTTAAGGGGTTTAGATCGTTGACCAACTTAGGCCGACTTTGTTGGTTGCTTAAGGTTGACCTTCCAGGTGCAAATATTTAGGCTTCCGTGCTTAAGGGATACTTCTTCTTTCTTTCCTTCCGTCTTTCCCTATTGGGTTGGACGATGGGTCTGAACGAGTTCCTTCCACTTCTGTCTGTCTCTTGCTGCTCTGGTCAATTGGATGAAGTTCATTTGCATTTCTTCTGCATCCTCTTTTAAGTTTTCTATCCATGTTTTTCTTGGTCTTCCTTTTCTCCTTTCCCCTTCAACAAAGTTATATAGTGCTTTCTTTGGTATTCTTCCTTCCTTCATTCTTTCAACATGACCAAACCATTTCAGTCTTCGTTTCTGTATTGATTCAAATATCGTTTCTTTTTACTCTGTCTTTTCTCTGATCATTTCATTTCTTATTCTTTGTCTTCTGCTGACTCCTGCAGGCATACACTCAAGGGATACACTCAATGCTAATTGGAGGCAGTTTGAACTGAACTGAACTGAAACATCATTTATTTTTCAACGTTAAGCAGACATTTCCATTAATACAGTCACTGAAAACATGTCCATGATGAAGAACATAATGGAGGAAAGAAAACAAAATATCTCAAGACTGTTATCTTATCTAAAAAGTTAACAACAACAAAATAACACAGTGAAGAGCACGAGAAAAATATGTTGAAAAAAAGTTGACTGAAGGGACCATAGGTCAATAGTTCAAGTGAATGTGGAGGACGCTGTTACAGTGCAATCCGAATATGTATCCTAATAATTAATGTGCTTCGGTAAATAATTATAATTACATTAAAGCACAAACTTCTAGATTTAGGCGACACTTTCCGATTGCCAGTGAAAATCGATATTTACCAAAAAGGTTCTGCAGGAGTCGATAGCAAGAAATCGTCTGAGTGATTGACACGTTACCAAATCACAGGTGGTGTTATCGTAGACATTGAAGGCAATGCAGTCATAAAAGTCCATGCACAATCTTGCACATGCAGTGACAGAGTTGGTGGTGACTGGACGTCTCTGAGTCGGCGATGCAACAGCACACAGCCATCCTCCATATCTACTGAAAACACCGTCGAAATCTTTTCTTATAAATTCCGCGTTCACGTCTTTGTACATCAGAACAATCTTCAATAAGATGAAGATTTCCTTCAGGAGTTTCATGTTCAGTTGACACGGTGCGTTTTCTAAGCTCGGTGAGATTTTGTATTTAATCAATTTGTTATTCGTCAATTCTGTAGGCCTATCTATACGAGTGTTATAAGTTCAAGGATGTAACATCTGTCCGACTGATTGGACGGGATAGAGTTTGCACCGATTCATCTGTTGCGCTGTCTGGCCGCCGTGAATCGTAGTAGTCAAGGAGTTGGTTCCAAACATGATTTGATATTCGTTCCCGAAAATCGATTCGGAACTGGAAGAAAACGCCGAAAATCGCCGCCCTGGCTAATTCCGGAAAAGGACATAGAAAAACTGGTCATGTCGCTTCCGCTCAATCAATAGACTGCATCGGCAACCATTGAGGATGAAGCAGTACGGGTGTTGAAAAGAATGCATTAGTCTCTTTCAAACTGATAGCATTGTTTTGTTGCTGCCTCACGTCTCTAGACATTCTAGCGTTCAAAGACATCAATGACTGCGCGTCTATCATTGTTTGACGATCGTGCACCTTTTGATGCATCGTCTCCCGTCCTCTCAATTGCCTGTCTAAATGACTGTTTACATTTACTAGCTGTGCAGATCGGGCATAGAAATCTACTATACCCCGAAACCAGTTGCTACATAATATATGATATTCTTTGACTACAATGTAATCCTATTATTTGGCATTTGCTATTTATTCAGCGCCGAAACGAGAGGATCAGGTGAGGTGGATATTGCTTCCAACCAGGGCCGCCGGAGGGGGCAGGGGAGCAACTGCACAGGGGCCCGGCGGTCTGAGGGGGCCCGGGCCGATGATGAATATGTATAATTAACAATAATTTGAATAATAACACTAAAGTAGAGGGGGCCCGGCAAGCAAAAGGGGGCCCGGCGTGAAAAGGTTGACAAGCAAAAAGGTCATCACCTAATTTTAAGATGTAAAAGAGGCTGACAAGCAAAAAAAGGTCGTCAGGTAATTTTAAGATGTAAAATTGGCTGACAAGCAAAAAAAGGTCGTCAAAGAAATTTTATTCTGCACAGGGGCCCGGAATTTCTCTCGGCGGGCCTGCTTCCAACAGTTGCAATTGTTGTTACTACTTGTATGTGAGTTCAACGAGAGAACCATGGATCTCTTTCGATTGTTTTGCTATGTCGGAGCCGATATAGAATTCGCGTGATTTGGACACGTTGGCATTTATATTTTAACACTTTCGAGTTATCGTTATTTCGACGGATGTTTAGCCATGAGCGTCAGCTGCAAATTTTTCAGGTGGAAAATGATTTGCATAAAGACCGTGGCGAAACAAGCAGTGGCGGCTCCAGGATTTGGCAAGTAGGGGGCGTTGGGGTGGCAACTTCTAAGCGCATGGGGCCAACCATTTGTTGATAGGTATGCAGTAGTAAGCATAGGGTTCCAACAGGGGCCACTGGTGGGCCAGGCATTAAATAGGGGACACGCCCCATCGGGCCCTCATGCATGTGGAGCCGTCACTGGAAACAAGTTGTGTTAAACATAAAATAATTTTATCAAAAGCCATGCTAACGAGAAACACCCCAACACACAAATTCGACCAGCCCATCGACGGCACTCTTGCTGTATTACATAATTCAATCAACTCACGCTAAATTTAACATTACACTGTCCAGATATCAATCAATCAATCAATCAATCAATAAACTTCTATGGCGCCACTATCATAATCAGTCAGAACAGCGGGGGGAGCAATCTGCACATTAATACATTATAAAATAATATTTTCATTTCCTTGGGGGCCACGCCCCCCCCCCAGAACCCCAATGACGCCTCTGAAATGGAAGTGACTTTGGTTGCATAAATTGCATTTCTATTTCACGAATTTCAAACGTCGTTTTCTCGTTAATCAAAGGTGGAAGCAGTGATCAAATATTTCATTCTCGCGAAATAAGCAATAATTGTCCCGCTATTTGGCCGTTCGTTAGAAAGAATCCATACTGTCACTAGGCCCACCTGTGAGGCTTCGTTGTTTTGCATTCGCATTTGCTGAGAGAACTGACAGCGATTATCAATTTTCAAAACTGCTTTTGTTCATTATTGAGTTCAACGAATTGCCAAATGACTAGTAGTAGCTTCTATAGCTGGCATTGTGCTTTACCCAGGCCTATATTTCTCCAGTTCGTAAGGGACTCTACTGGCTTCCAATTAGCGAAAGGATAGACTTTAAAATGATAGACTCCAAGTGTGCTAAAATCTGCCTTCAGGTATACAAAACATTCTATTACAAGGAACCTAGTTACCTTCCTTCAAAACTTTCTGTGCAAACAAACAAATACTAGACCAGATCCTCGTCTGCAATAGTTCTCCCCATCCCCCATACTCGGACAGTTCTTGGTCTTCTCAGTAGCCTCCCCCAAAATCTGGAACTCATTGCCTCGGCATGTGCGCATTTCAAATTAATTACAGATTTTTAGAACAAGATTAAACTCCCATCCATTTGACTTGGCTTATCCACCATAGACTGTTACCCGTTTGTCCGGCCGGATACCCTGGATTTGACCTGGATCTTTAGTGATTTGGATTTGGTGTGTCATCGGTTGATGCTCCTCTGCATTATGAAGTGGCGCTATAGAAGTTTAAGATTAGATTGTATTATATTAGATATTGCGAAATGAGCTAAATGTTCGAAATAATTTCTTACTATAAAATATATTTGATTGAAGTCCGGTGTTTATTCTAAGCCTTCTCTGGGGGAATTTCCCCCCCCCCCCCATTTTGAATTTGCCCTCCAAATTTTGACATTTTCGCAAGTAGTTATAACCCCTCCCACCATACACACACAAAATTAAACTCCCCCAATGTCTAGGTGGCTAGAATAGCCACTGGTTGGAGTCACTTTGCATTTTCAAAATCAAACCCAAGTTTTAGGCGTCTTTAAAATAATTACGCACCAAAATTAGGAACGCAGCGAAAATTTTGGCTTCGCCTGAGTCTGATTTGTCAGCCAAGAAAACTTCATCGCATTCTGAGTCCTAGATGAGTCAGCTTAGAGCCTGTATGCAGGGGCGTAGCCAGCAAATTGATTTGGGCGTGGTATAAATTTGGGGAGGTATATATTGTTATATATATATTATATATATATTATATATGAATTATATACAGTATTATATATGTTATATAGATGTATATATGTTATATATACTGTATATTTTATATATACAGTATGAAAAATGATTTGTCTTGTACCAGAAAATATTTTATATAATACAAAAATTGTAGTTTGTTTAAATAAATTTATGCTATATAAACTCATAACGTTGTTGAAGACAGTATACCCCTTTAAAAGTTACTAGAACTGTTAATTTTTACTGTAGTCACAACTCACATACAGTTTTATTGTAAATTCAAGAACATTGAAACATGAGTGAATGATAAGTCATACAGTCATATGATAAGCATGCTATGATGCCTATCTGCACATTATGTCGAGATCAAGCTGTAATGTCACTGTCGACTAGTTTTTTAAAATTTCAAATTAAAAAGTTGGACTACGTTTCCAGCAACGTACAGTATCAGTACTATATATATATATATATATATATATATATATATATATAATACGCCCGTTTAGCAAATTCGCTCTGTTAAAATCACGCAACTGTGTTAACTCGTTCAATACGTTTTCTATGGGCTTAAGACGTCCGACGCATACTGTTATGACCCTGTAATAGACAAGCGCTGACTAAACTTGATTCGATAGTCAACGCTCGCCCACCAACGCATCTCTACGCCAATAGTCAACCAATCAGAACGCTTGAAGGTAACAGAGAGACATGCGATAAGAATCTTAATATTATAAGATTATATATGTTTTTATATAAATGTATATATGTTATATATACTGTATTATAGTGTTCAATGTCACAAAAGTTGGCTTACTAGGTGTATAGTCTACGGCCAGCGGTGCTCCATCCAATAATAGGTTCATTCTTAATCCTCATGTCTCCCAGTATGGAAATCTACATAAATACAAGCTTGAATCAGGCCCGCCGAGAGAAATTTCGGGCCCCCGTGCAGAAGGGCAGTCACGGGCCCCTAAGAAGTGTGAGAAACGGGTGACCTTTTTTGCTGGTCAGTCCTTTCAGGATGTTACTACATGACCGGCCCGGGCCCCCACAGGTCGCGGGCCCCTGTGCATTTGCCCTCAGCACCCCTCTCTGCGGGTCTGGCTTGAATAAGTAGGCTCTGCTGGATTAAATCAAGTCTATACAGTGGATTTCAATACAAGAGAAATCCTTCTAAGCCACTTAAAATCCAGCTGCTATTATTTATTATTAATTTACTATTATAATAAATTTTCCTCTAATAGAGAAGTATTACAATGACAATTTAATTAAGAATTGATTAGCGATAAGTGATACATTCAATAGTTACTTCCCCGTGATCAACGTGGAATGCTAAAACCCTTTTTCTTTTCCCCAGACATTCTGTTTTGGCTTGCAGTTATCAAACAGACTGGTTAGGACCGTTAGGGCCTATGCGGACTGTTCATTATTCTAGATATCCTGCCCGCCGTTTAAAAAGTTTGGTGACTACTGCCCTAGAGAAATTGTTTAATCATCTTCAGATTTTTGCGCTGTAGGCCCGTTGAATGCTAGAACTGTGCAGTTATTTGGTTACAAAATGCATATAAATGCCAGCAAGCATAT
This sequence comes from Metaphire vulgaris, assembly GCA_018105865.1. NCBI lineage: Eukaryota > Metazoa > Annelida > Clitellata > Crassiclitellata > Megascolecidae > Metaphire > Metaphire vulgaris. Next base: position 5,273,562 of record CM030865.1, read on the forward strand.
GCTTTCTCACACTCATTTCAAACAAGGAATGCAAAATATATGCTTCTAAAATGTCATGAAATGCATAGTTAAGCGAATCGCATCTCGTTCGACATTTATCCTGTTGTTAGCCAGTCATATTGTTTTCATTTAGACATTTCACGTCTAAACTGAAGTTCTTGGTTCAAAGGGGTTGTCCAAATACTGCTCCAAATCAGAGGCGTAGTGTCCCAATGGCTACTATGGCTCGAGCCATGGGCGGCACATGTGGAGGGGGCGGCAAATTGAGCGGTGACAACCTTTTTTGCATGTCAGACCATTTCATATAGCTGATGACCTTTTTTTTGCTTGTCAGGCATAAGAAAGGCAGATTGGGGGCGGCATTTTTTCAGGAGCCATGGGCGGCACAAGACCATGCACGCTACGCCACTGCTCCAAATGGATGTTTTACCTCGCTAAAAATAGGCTCGGATTTAAAAGCGTTGATTAGAATTGAAATAAACACTCAATAACTGAAAATTCACAACGGTGGTGTCCACCCCTGGGTACTCTCGGTAAAATGGCGGTAGCTTAGTGATTGCAGGACTGTTGGTCATAGTCCATTTAGCCATGCTATCCCGCGATTTAAAGCTTCTTAGGGGGCATTGCTGTCAGTGGCGCTTCCAGGATTTCTTGGTGTGGAGGGAGGGGGTGAATGAATTCATAGAAAGTTGGTGGGGATGGAAATAAAGGGAAAATCAATAAACTTTGCTGAAAAAAGGCTGAAAAGGAGAATTTTATCCCTAATTTTACTACACTTTTACCGAAAAATAGGTTGACAAGCAAGTTGGTCATCCACATTTAGTTTTAAGACTTTTACCCAAAAAAGGGAAAAATCAATAAAGTCCGGTTTGCACTCATGAAAACTGATTACTGCCTGTGAAAGTCAAGGGGCGCTAACGGGGCTTGAACCCGCTCCGTCAGCCTACCGCCCAGCGCGTAACCCACTCTGCCATCTTCCACACCTATTTGGCCACTGGTTGTCGTCTTTTTGTCATAATCAGTGTTTTATCCAGGCCTGTTAGGAGGGGAGATCCCCCAAAAAACTCTCAAAATCCCCCCAAAAAAATCCCAGCACTTACACAAATTTTGCATTGAATTGTGTCTGTTCCCCTCCAACCAAGTCGACCCCCCCCTCCAGCCTCAATCCCCCCAAGGCCTGGAGTCTGGAACTCTGGATAAAACACTGTCATCATCTTCTAGTTCAATAATCATCATCTTCTAGTTCTTCTTCATCTTCTTCTCTCCGCGTCACTTGATGCGGATGCTGCAGCTAGCTAGCGCTCGAAGACCCAGATGGTGGCGGCGGGGGTGGGTGGGTGGGCATGGGCGATAGCGGAGGAGGGTCCACCCTGTTAACCTTCGTACCAATTGTCATTCTTCTTCTTCTTCGAGACAATGGGTTCCGAAGCCCTTTGCGACCCGTCGAATGTTCTGTCTCCTCTGAAACAATGGCCCCGTCGGCGACTGCAGTCACTTCGCCCCTTTCCGTCTCTCCCCCTCGTGCTCGAAGGGTTGGTTATCTTCGATGGTAAGAAACAGACGTTTGGTTTGGACTAATCTCTCGGCTAAATTCCGTTCCGTCTCATTCTCTGACGTTCAATTAAGAATTGGCCATTGTGCTTGGCGTTTGGTGCTGTCGCTTTTGCCGCCCGTTTTAGTATTCCAGTAGATTTAGCCTACCAGTTTGCGTAAAATCTTCAGTTGGGTCCATAGGCCTATTGTGTTTGTTGATTTTGGAATATTAATTTATTTAATTAGAGCGTCCAGTTAACATACTAGTTACATACATAACACGTAAATCAATCGATCACATTAAACATTTTAGAGCATAGAAAAAAATAAAATAAAATAAAAAAGCAGAAAATTATTCTAATGATATATCATTATGATCATTGTAATTGTTATAACGTTGGAAAATAGATACCAAAAGGGAACACAGTTCCCACAGATAGGTATCATATATTCATCATATGGTTACAGATCTATGATAGCAATTTCCTCTTTCCCTCTGACTGATCTCTGGACTCTGGATTCTGATCTGGTCTTTTGCGGATGGATTATTTGAAGTACCATCGATTGATACCCTTGGTTATTACAACTGGTGCTATAGAAGTGCATTATTATTATTATTATTATTATTATTATTATTATTATTATTATTATTATTATTATTATTATTATTATTATTATTATTATTGTGGATGCTAGAGATGCGAAAATTTCGTTCTGTCTAGTTCTTGACTCGAACCCTGGGCTGATTGCACTCTAAACCACTGCGCCATCGAAAAATGAAGGAATCTTCTGACATTTTAGAAATTTAATTGACATTCAACCACTGTTGTTAGAAAGGAAATTCAATATCTGGTAAATTATTAAGAACTTATTCTTTGCAGAAAAAGACTGGATTAGTTCAAAGTCTAAACCAAGTGAAAAGAAATGAAATAAAGAATTAAAAGCAGGCACATATATTTGGCATCGTCTGCTATTTTTAAAAATCGCCTGTGTCAAAACACCGCATTTCAGATGGTGGAGGTGGTTCAATTCTGATTTCCTTTTCCCCTAAAAACAAATATCTCATTCTCATTGCAAGAGTACAGCTGTGAAATGTACATCATTAGAGATTTTCGTTAGACTCTAGATTTTCAAAGCAAAACGTCAAACTACTACAAGACCCAGAGAACGCCAGAAGAGCCACTAAGAATCGATACAAGAACAATTGGTTTCCAGCAGCCGCGTCACGTGACCATTGTAGCCTCGTTACCGAAACAATATGGCGGTCAAAGGGCTGTCGATATAAACGGCGGGTGAGGCGTGGTCCTTGCGGCATTTGTTCCCTGCTGTGGTGACGATTACCACACAGACTGCAGACAAACTCCGTCGACATGTGGTACCTACTGCTCCTTGTCGCTCTGACCGCCTCGGCCGCTGATCCGGAACGCAAAGATCAGAAGGAAATACGGCTGAAGTACATCGTCACCAACCAGGAGTTACACCTGGACAAGCTGGAAAAGGAACTGCACGAGCTGGAAGAGGAATTTGGACACCTGAGCGATGATGTTGACGCTCAAGATATTAAGCAACTGAAGGCACGGTTAGGCAACCTTGAAGGTAAGTCAGACTCTTCGAATACCTTAAGTAGGGCCTGTGCTATTAAGTAAGAAGTTTAACCGATTTCAGAGCCATTGGATGAAAGACTTAAAGACCAAATTCGTTGTAGGCCTATAATAGACGCAGGACTGCAGATATAATAGGCAAAACTTTAAATTCGTGAGCTTAAAAGTGATTTTCACGCAGTCATGTCCCACTAGAGAAGTCTGGATCTTTGTCTCGGAACCCGAACTAACTTCCAACCAGAAATTTCCGCGATTTTCTGTTATTCGCTTTATTTTTAACGTCTGAAATTCGAAATATTTTGAGAAAGACAACAGGCCTAGAGGAAAATTTTAAAATAGTCAAAAACCATAAAATTTAGCTATCGACTAATTTTTATAGATAAGAAACTTACGCTATTTGAGCAAATATAGGCACTTCTTGCATTCTGATATAGATTTTTCTGCGTTCTTTCTTCTGTTTTATGGCAGTTTTGATTGATTTTTTCAGATCTTTTGCGGTGTCTTCTGTAGTCAAGACACTAGAAGACATCGCAAAAATTAATACATAAGTTAAGAAAGAGCTGAACGAGACCTGAAACTTTTAAAATTAAATTTCTCTTCAATTTTCGCAGCTGTTTCTCTTTGTTTCGACGCATAGACTGAATAATTTAACAGGAAATTTATTTACAGAATCAAAATGGGAAATTTTATTTTATAGTAGGCCTACAGCTGTATATGACGCCCTTTATCTTTGCCTAAATCTTCGCATGTCCAACAGTACCATGATTCTTACGCTCGCGATAACGGAAGGGTCTTAATGTCCTCGTTGGCGCCATAAGAGCCTCTGGGGTAGGGCTGTAGCAGCCCCCGTAGAAAATCTTTTCCCACAGGACAGATCCTTTGTATCTGCTTTCGATACAGTGGCGGCTCCACATGGGGATCCATGCCCCAGTGTTATTTCTAGGATTTTGAATTTGAGGGTGTAAGGAAAATCTGGGGGTGTCGGAATTTTTAAGTCTCTGCCAGAAAAAGGCTGACAAAAAAAAACGTCATCAAGTCCAAAAAGCAACCATAAAAAGTCTCAAAAACCTCTGACAAGCAAAAAAGGTCACTAGACAATAAAAGTTGTGGGGGTGTTCTTCTCCATTGGGGGGGAGGGGTTCTGAGCTAATTAGTATGCATTTTGTCGCATTACCAAATTTTTGGGATGTCGACCTCAAATGGGGGTGCTGGGGGTATTAGGGGTGTAAAAATATCCCTGGTGCCCCCTTATCAAATCCTTGATCCCCCAGTGGCCCTCCTGTCGTGACCATATACTTACTACTACATACCTAGCAACAAATAGTTGGCCCCATGCTTAGAAGTTTCCACCCCAACGGTCCCCACTTGCCAAATCCTGCCTAACCCCATGGGCGCGGTTCCAATGACTTTTATGGGACCCCAAAACGCCTATCTCTCTTCCATAGCATTATTAAAGCGCCTCCTCTAATGGCCCCCAAAGACGTTATTTATCAGCACGAGAGCTCATACAGGTAGGCAGTAGGGTAATGTTTAAATAACTGTTAATCAGGGCCATATTAAGGCGGGGGCTGAGGGACTGAAGCCCCAGGCCCATCATAACAAATAGGCCCACCGCTTTTCAAGCGACGACCTCTTTTTTGCTTGTCAGAGATGTTCAGTGAAGGCGGCGGGACATTTTACAAGGGAGAATTTTCAAATTATAGAAGCGACGACCTTTTTTCTACTTCTCAGCCCAAGGCCCACTCGGACCTTAATCCGACCCTGCTGTTAACCCCTTAACTGGGGATCCCGGATATATCTGTCCATTTTACATTGAGTTACAGTTAAATACACGGTTAAGGGGTTAATACGTGTATGACTAATCGTTTTTGGTGAGTATAACTATGTCGTTTGTGGCTTTGACACAGAGGCCCATCACAACGACTGCGAGGCTCACGAGGGATCCTGTGGAGGAGACGTCCCGCAGTGCATCAGCAGACTGCTCTTCTGCGACGGGCACAAGGACTGCAGGAACGGACACGATGAAGATGACGAGCACTGCAACGGTATCAGAAACCCTGGCACTCGACGTCGTGCCTTGTCATGTCATGTCATGCAGTGTTTATTCTAGCCCCCTTGACATTGGGGTTTGAAATGTTTGGGGGGACAAGGTTTGAGTTTCCACACGTTGGGGGATTTCCATTCCCCCAGCCAACATCTAAAAAAATTTGGAGGGTAATTTTCAAACTTGGGGGGGGGGGAATTGCCCCTAAGAAGGCCTAGAATAAACACTGCATGTCATGTCATTGCGCTGTCGTCGCTTGGCGACGGTTGGCTACACGAATGGGTCGTGCCTTAAGATCAGGGTTTCTCAAAGCATTTTGGAACCACAAACCAACGGCTATGCAACCTGTCGCGACCCTGCAAACTTAGTGTCAGCCAGGGCCGTAGCGACGGGGGGGTATATGCTTTATAAATACATGACATTTTACTTACTTGTTTGCTTAATGTACTTGAAACGACACAATAATTTTCTTTCGAGTCTTTCATTGAGGATTTTCTGGAATGTTCTTCTGCAGAGGCCCCAGCGCACGTCGGCAGTTCGTTCACGGGAGTGGCCTCTTGGGACAGCTGCGAGAACCTCCTGCCGCATCACGTTGTCGTGACCATCCAGTCGTCGAAGCGAAAGGACTTCTTCTCGACCGTCGTATTTGTGCGCGGCATACTGTCGTTCGCCGAGGAGGCGAAGGGCCAGGACGTCAGGAATTACCCCCTCAGAGGCATCTACATATTCGGCCAACGGACTCTGCTGCTGGGGCCGGAGAGGGGCAGCAAACCGATCTACGGCGTCAAATGCGAGTTTAAATTCGGCGACAACGACAACGCCTCCTGCCATATCGTCAACCCATCCAGTCACTCCGTCTGCGCTCACTTCCAGGCATCCAGATACTAAGGACAGGCCTGCAACATCCCTCCACAGGCAAGTTAGTTAGTTAGTTAGTTATAGGCTGATTTATATAGCGCTATTTTCGTAGTGGGCTTGAGTGAAGAGTGCTTTACATTGTATTAAGTACATTAAGTAACCATAGGCGTAAACAGAGACAGAGACAAATACAGTTTTATAATCCTCTCAGCATGTGTGAGTAAACAGTTGAAACAGTGAACGGATTCAAAGGCTATCTCGGAAAACTAGGTTATTGAATGTGAAGTTACTACATTGGTTTTCGCACAATCTTACTTAGCCTCCTAAACCATTTAAAATCACATTATTATTATTTATTATTATTTATTATTATTATTATTATTATTATTATTATTATTATTATTATTATTATTATTAAGCATAGGCATAAACCAGTGGCGTAGTCAGGATTTTCCCGATCCCACAGCCAGAGTGTGGGAAATGGGTTTTAACCCCAAACAGCCCTCAACCAGGGTTACGCCACTGAACTAAACCACTAAACCATTTTAAATATTATTATTATTATTATTGTACAAAGTTTTATTATTACGATTATTATTGTTTTACTATAAGCATCGAGCGTAAACTTGGATAAAAAAACGAGGGCCCAACATTTTGATTTTCATTATTATTCCCAGCCTCTCGAAAAAAAGTGGGGGAATGGAGCTCGAGCCTGAGAAGCGCCTAATAGAAGTTTACGCCTATGAAAGCAACATTTGATTCACTAGTGCGATTTTAGCGTGTAGTGCGCATGTCTTTATGTCAGTGGCGGATCCAGAGTTTTGGACCAGGGGTACATTTTCAGAAATTCAGGCCAAAGCCACCAATACTTTGTAACGTTACAGCTTTACAGTACACCTTACGTGAAATGATTGAAATTGAAATCAATAAGAAAACTGGAATTCGTGAAAGTAGAACTCCAGAAACATTTTCAATTGAGTCATAAGTCATTTGAAATACATTTAGTTATTTTTAACATTATATAATGAAATAAAAATAGTTATGGATATTGGAAATGCTTCATTGTAGGCTACATACAATACATACTACGCCCATTGCTTACGTCTAATCTTCAATTTGGTAAAAGTGTAATTCACATTGTTATAATCTAAATTTTCAGAAAATTCCTTTTAAATATTTAGCAATAACAAATCTGACAATCGGATCTCATCCATAGTTGAGCGCAGTGGCGGTTCCATGATTTCTTGGTGGGAGATTAAATGAATTCAAAGAAAGTTGGTCGGAGATGAAAATAAAGGAAAAATCAGTAAACTTTGCCCAAAAAGGCTGAAAAAGGGAATTCTATCCCTAATTTGACTATACTTTTATCGAAAAATAGGTTGACAAGCAGAAAAGGTCATCCGCAGTTAGTTTTACTAGACTTTTACCCAAAAATAGGTTTCACGAGCAAAAACATTAAGTCCGGGAGTCCGATGTACTTGAATTTAATAATAACGTTTTGCATGCATCCCCACTCACCCCCCCCCATGTGGAACCGCCACTGGTTGAGCGTGAGTAACTTTCTATTTGCTTTAGTCTGCAGATGTGCTGCTTGCTAACAGCCAAAACGTTATTATTAAATTCTGTAAAGGTTTGCCAATTTTGGAAAAATCCCGCTCATTTCACGAATTTCTATAAAATGTAAAACATCATAGATTTTATGGCCATCGCTTGTAAATTCATAATGATTACCACCAAAACCCGGCTGGCATGGTACAGCTTCCGTTTCAATAATTTTAACGGGCATCAATCCGTATAATAATTATAATGGGCGAGACAAAGGAGATTGGGAAATAGGCTAATACAAAGAGTGAATCTTTCATACTGAATCCGTCCCTGATTATTATTTCGGTAGATATTTAGAAGAGGAATTATATCAAATAGTACTATCGATGATAACAAACTGTAACTGTGCCATACAGTATGTTATTTTTTTCTTTCTACACAGATAAAGAGAAAATCCGAGGAGGAAACCGAACAGAAACTTTTCCCCCGATAGACAAATGCAATTAGCTATCCGGACCGTCATTTCTACACACGAAATATTACCACTAAAGCTAACAGTTTTTCGCTCCTCTATCATTGCCGAGTCTGTTTAAATAACCGAAGGTCTTGCGTCTAGCCATTGAAGCCACGTGGCTAGACGCAACGCCTTCGAATGCTGCTGTCGCTTAAAATTCCACGAATAATTTCTTAAATACAGGCGTTAGTTGCCCTCACAGACCTTCTCTAGTCTGTTATTAAGCTAAATAATTTTTTTAAATAAGTTTTAACGACCTTTTTAAACACACGAGAACAGGAGAACGATAATGCGCGATTCTTACAAAGAACGCAGACGATGGATTACGGAGAACGCACGGGCGATTACGTAAAAACCTTGCGCTTATAAAATGGGACAAATAGGGAAAACCAAAAGGGCGATCTCACGAGATTCGAAAGTCTACATTCTATCAGAAGCCCTGACTTCGAGCCACTGCGGGTCTCGCTGTGCAGCTATATTTCCATCGGTCTTTGCTGTGGATGATATTTTAGAGTTGTTGTTTCTACATTAGCGTCTATTACTATGTTATCGACAAGACGATCAATTTGTACACTGAATGATGGCGATTTGGTACAATAATGACTCAAATTAATAATCGAAATAAACATAATAGTCACGAAATCTCTGTTAATTTCTAGAATTTTCTCTGATGATAATAATTATTATCCATCATCATTAATCGTCGTCGCAGTCATCGTCATCATCGTCAAATCAGCACCGTCATATTCCAGCACCAGTGATTGTCCTCGTATTGCCATTTCCATTTAAGAGGACCTTCTATCACTGCTGCAAATGGGGTCGTCGAGAGGGTCTCTTGACCTTGCCCCTGCAAAGTCAGAGACAACTCCTGCGAACGCCGACAAATTGTCACAGCCTGTTTGTAATAAACTTATAAGTTAAAACATGAGCTTTTGTTCTGAAGGGCCCAGTGTGATATTTGGTTCCACGACAACTCGTTTTCAGACTTTTCGTCTACGACAACTCACCTATAGGCCTACAGACTTCTGGTCGACCGACAATAGGCCTACTACGATATCATAACCCTAACCATAACTACACGTATAACCCTAGCCCAGTCTCGACGAGGGGGTATATCGGTATATATACCCCCCAAAAAATCAGTCTACCTTAAAGTTTTGTATGTGATTTACATGTGGTTATATGTGGTTTGTATGGTTTATGTGGTTTATAGTTAAGATTTATACCCACCCAAAATATTTATGCCCTCCCAAATCAAATTCCTGGCTACGCCCCTGAGAAACACATGTATTTTGTGCACCCCTTTTGCATTTTGTAGTAACGGGAACAACAGTGGTTCTCACACAGGGCAGTCCCTACTGAGCCACTTTAAACCTTGTTATATTATAGTATTATTATATTATAACCCTTCTAATGGAGTCCCATTAGAAGGGTTACTACCTTCAAATGACCACAGAGGCTGTAGGCTACTTGCTAAACTCCGTGGAATTCAGCAGCTGCTTCAAGTTATCTTTACGCCTCTTTCATGTGGATAGAATGCGCCACTAGATTAGATCGAAGACGATTTCCATTGTCTTAAGACTCAGTTTCGAAGAGTCTAAAATAGTCTCCATTCTTTTTGGTCAAAAGTGATTTCTAAGACATTCATGAGAGCCCTCAATATCAGGACAGAATACCAGATTACCTGTCTTTCTGAAGAAAGGCTCCAACTGCCGATGGCGCTTTGGATATCCCACGAATTCTGAAATATTTTAAATGGCCAACTTTTCTTACTGGCCTTTATATAGTTCGCTACTGACGTAAGCTTACTCAGCAGCCTCCTGACAGTAGTACTGCATTGCATAAAAAATGATGCAATAACGCCAATAAGCTCCGAATCATGGGTGTCCGGACGGGGGTGCAATTGCACCTCTGGAAAAATTGTGGAGTCATGAAAAAAGTAAAATTGTTTGTTTCTTTCGTCACAAAACCTTGTTTTGCACTCCCCTGGAAAAATTTTTCATTTCTTTTGCCACAAGACCTTGTTTTGCACCCCTCTGTAAAATTTTCTGCGGACGCCCATGCTCCGAATGATGTGTGCATGTTGGTATTATTCAATGTGATGCAATATTACCACATTTAAGGCTTATTTAGCATCTTGTTACAATCCTGCAGTCCAGTGTTTATTCTAGGCCTTCTCTAGGGAATTTTCCCCACCCCAAGTTAAAAAATTCACCCCCAAAAATATGTTTCATGGAGAGATTGAAAATACCTTCTTTTTGTTCGTCACCACATTTTTAGAGGCAGATAACCTTTTTTGCTTGTCAACATTTTTCGAGACTCAGAACTTGTCCCCCAAACCAGGGCGCCCATCCCCTGACTGCTGGAAGCAGCCCCCTTCCCTTCCCTCTCCTACACCTAAAGTTGGGGATCCGGCATGGATTTATCTGCATCACATTATTATTATTATTATTATTATTATTATTATTATTACTATTATTATTATTGTTATTATTATTATTATACGAAAAACTAGCAGTATAACACTGGACATAGGCACCCCACCGCAAATTTATGTAAAAAAGCCTGGGGTCCGGGGTTATAACCCCGGAAAATTTTTGAAATCAATAGATGCTCGTAGTGAGTTTCAGTGCATTTTAGACATTACATTGCACACTTTGGTGCGCCAGGATAGGTCTCATATCAGTAACTTCTAATTCTCAATTTCTGGAAAATTCTAACAGCCACAAAGCACTAATAGATGTAAGTTGAAACTAAAGAGAGATATCAGTAATTGCGCTGGCAAACTATTCAAAATTACCTGCAAATTGTCTATTTTGTTTTAGTATTTAGTTTAAAAATTAGATTTCTCCTCCTGACACCTAGGCCTGCATTTTTTATAGAGGCATTAAAGCTGCAACAACTCAAAGGGATAACTAGACTTAAGGCAGATGGCTGAAGCAAGTTATTAACAATATCTAATTGCACTGTTTCACAGTCTTGAATGGATTGTAATTTGTTGATGGAGGTCTTTGGAAGGCTATAGTGGAGGAATTTGAAGTAGTCTAATTTGGAATGTAAACTTCGAATGAGTCTATTGGTTTGTTATGTTATTTATATTTCACATGAAGTTTATATTCTGCATCATTAGAATGACTGTACGTAAAAGTTACAATAATAATAATAATAAAATTTTATGAATGTTGATAATAATGAACTTGAATTGAGTACCGGTTTCCTTATATGAAGTTACAAAATTGCACTGTAGTAAAACCAGTACTTGCACAGGCATTTGGGGGCTTATTGAATTAATATGCTACTCTAATTTGTTCAAAACTCACATTTTTAGAGGAAGTTTTCCCTTTTTGCTTGTCAACTTTTTTCGAGACTCAGAACTTGTCCCCCAAACATTTCAAAATCCCCCCCAAATGTCAAGGTGGCTAGAATAAACACTGCTGCAGTCCTACTGAATAAATTTACACGGCGAAGCATTGAAAATGAGCTACATGAAATATCTTCAAAATGAGAGCGAATAAAAAATTGTCATGGCCATTTTCGTGTCCAGAACACCAAAATACTACAGATTATGACCTTTTAAAGTCAGCAACATTTTCACTGTTGACCAGTATTATCAATTATTATCGCGATTCTGTCGGTAACCACACACCCTTTCATCGAAAAGTTTGCTCATCGGTTTTGCAAACTTTTCACGACTAGTCCCAGCCCAAATAGGGGCCTTGCCTCAAGCTCCAGTGCCCCCTCGTGGTTATGCTAATGTGGCAAACTAGCTGGTGATCATTGAAGGTATTTCTACGGTGACTCCTTTGGTGGCGGTTCCAGGATTTCTTGGTGGGGGATGAAATGAATTCATAGGAAGTTGGTGGGGTGAAAATAGAAGGAAATATTTATTAAACACTACCCCCAAAAGGCTGCCTAAAAGAGAATTTTATCCGTAATTTTTACTACACTTTTACCGCGAAAAATAGGTTAACAAGCAAAAAAGGTCATCCCCAGTTTCTCCCCGTAGTTTTACTAGACTTTACCCCAAAATAGGTTTCACAAGGACAAAAAGTAAGTCCGAAAAAGTAAGTCCGATGCATCCATCCCCCACTAATCCCCCACGTGGAACCGCCACTGGAGTCTTTCCTTTTTTCTTTCAACAAGATTGTCAACCATTTTCCTCATTTTGACTCTTCATTGGATCTATTTCTCGCGTGATCTCGTCAAACATATATACGTCGAAAACTACGTATTTAAGTCTAAGAATACAATTTAAATTCTTAATAATAATATTAAATCAAAAACTCGAAAGCAAAGATGCGACAATGCCGACATGGCTTTACTCCACAGCCGCCATAATCTCAGCGGATCAATTAGAATATTAATAGCGCCACCATTCACGCTGTGCGCCACATAAATTCACAAAAGCAAACTTATAGCCACTTGTCACGTTCCAACCGTGCCTCACCTTGGGTTCCCGCGATGACATCTCGTTTCTTTATTCGGGGGAGGGGGAGGAGAAGAAGAGTCCTTGGCAGGGTCATGGGGTCAACGCGACTGGGGCTTGAAAGGGCCCCAGCATTGGGCCAGCAGTGGGGCCCCGTGTCAGTCGAGATGATTCCACGGCTCATATCCCTGCAGTGCTAGGCAGTGTCAAGCGACGTCCCTTTTACAATCGCTCGCCAAGTGCCAGGTCCCCGGGTGTCGAATTTAATTAAATAAACATATAATTATTGCATTTTGTGTCATGAATATAATACTGAATATGCGACTGAGCATAAAAGCACAGCTGCTTCAAATCCGCGAGAATGCTAAGACGTCGGAATTGAATTTTTGACGATGCGATGAATAATGTTCGAGACTTCAAACCAGTTCTTTCCAACCTGTGTGCCGCGGCACACAACTGTGCCGCAACAACGGTAGAAGTGTGCCGCCCAAAAATGTTGGGAAATAGCAAAATAATAGTGGCGCTGTATTGATTAGCCTAATTATTAGTTGATTTATATCTCTTCAATTAAGTTAAACATGAATTATTAATACAGACTGCAAAGAAAATATGTAACTACTGTATGAAGAACGGTAATCAATATTGTACTGTATACAAGACTAGAGTATAATATACTGTATAACTTAGTGCTAGTAGGCATGTACAAATATATCATTTAAGGATGAAATGTGTTCATTTCGGCTGCAGTGTGCCGTTGGCTGTATGTCTCTTGGAGTCTTAGTGTGTCGTGGCTGGAAATCGTTTGGCAAGCACTGCTTCAGACTGAAAAGAGTCTGGCGTGTCGTCGTCTGATGCTTCTACGCATTATGAAATGGTGCTATAGAAGTCTGAGACTAGATTAGGGCCCATCCTTATATCACGCAGATCTGTAGACCCTATTTCTACATATAATTCAATATCTCTGATATTACGTACGCAAAGAGGCTTTTTTGAGCGCTCGTTATAACCTGGTGAACTGCGCCAAGCTTTCGGACAGAGCTATAGAAATTTCGTTTTTACTTACTTTTTCACCCCCCTTCTATGTTTCAGCCCGTACATTTTATTACCCCTATGCGGCATGCCCCTACGTACAAATTTGCATCTCTACCCTTCTCCGGTCGAAAAATAGCCTAATTATTTGTTACCATAGTCAAGAAACAGTTGTTTTACTGTTAAATTAGAGTTTTTGATATACTGTGTTTTCTAACGTTGATATTTATTAAAGAAATACAATAGAACATTCAAATGTTACACAATTGTCGCCCTTATGTAGTAGGCTATTTCAAAATCGGCCAAAATTATAATTCGAGGCCAAGTTTGAAGTTTCCATGAGTTTTTCCAATATAAATTTGTGTTTGTGCGTACGTACACATTCAGCAGGGGCGTAGCGACGAGGGGTATATCGGTATATATATAACCCCCCACCCCCAAATCAGTCTACCCTAAAGTTTTTAAAAGTGATTTACATATGGTTATATGTGGTTTATATGGTTTATGTGGGTTATAGTTCAGATTTATACCCACCCAAAATATTTATACCCTCCCAAATCAAATTCCTGGCTACGCCCCTGACATTCAGTCGAGATCCCCTCCCTTAGGCAAATCTCTGAAATCCGTGACCCCCTCAGTGTGCAGGCAATACATGGATGGACCCCAAGACTGTTTAATACTATTAGGCCTACTATTTAATTGCCTTGGATGGACCCTTGGACAATTATCGACAATGGATAACCAGACGGGATTGCAAGAATTTAAATAGCAGAGACGTCATTTCACTGTTTTTCAGGGAGGGGGTGCAAGACACTTTCGACCTGACTAGTTTGCGAAAAAGTTGGCGACCTTTTTTTGCTTATCGGGCATTTTTTTAACGATTATGTACTTCAGATTACTCGACATTGAACATCGAATCCTCCTTTAAGGGCTGATGACCTATTTTTGCTTTTCATTGTCTTTTTACCTATTTAGCCAGCCAATTTACATGTGAAAACTAAATAACACAAACATTGGCGAAAAAAATTTTCCCTAAAAATCAGGGGCAACAATGGCCTCCCTGCCCCCAAATGACGTCCCTGTGAAATAGGCGCTTCATTACAAACGCTTCCATCTGTCAAATTGCACGCGACATGCTTTATCCTGCTTTATCCTGAGATATCGCTGCTCGATTATATTATTTCCCCAGTTTTTACGATATTTAATTGACAGGGGAGAATAGTTCCAGTGGAATATAGATATTCTTGACTCCTAGTCCCACGGTAGACCACATATTGGAGGCAAGGGGGCATTTACCCCAGTGGCGTAAATTCTATTTCTGCAACTAACTATAGTTTGACTTTTATTCAATTTTTCACACTAAAACACTACCGAAAATTACTGTAAGTAAAAAAAAGAGGTTGTCAACTGATATTTTTGATTTTTTGCGCTTGCAATCGGCTAAAATTGTCAAATTTTGCATTTGAAACCTTGCTAAAACATTAACCGTGACTAATGTGTCTCGCCCCCGGTAAAAATTTTGTGGGCGCTCATGCCTGGTCCTGTCTAGACTTGTACGCGTTGAATGCTTTTGTTAAAGTTTTTCTTTACTAGAAGACGGTTCAAGACGGACTGCTCAACTGGCTTGACATTTTGGCATCTCGGCTAATCATCGCCGCCCTCTAGTGTAGGAAAGTCGTTCGAAATCAGCTCGGTGTTGCCTGCGCAGGGTGGGGGAGGGGGAGAGGAATTTAATTGCTGGACTGGTATGCATTCCAAATATTCCCCCGACGAGAGGTGCCTTACACCTGGACAGCAAGCAGTAGGTCGGTGTCATGCTTCGAGGCCGCTGATTGGCGGTTGTCATCTGTCAACCCTGTTCCGATTGGTCGGTGCGTGGGAGCAGGTGTGCATTTGCATGAAAGTCTTCCGAGGGCTGCAGGTGTGTGTGCGCAACATTCCTTCGTTCCAACACACACACAAAAGTGACAGCTTCAACTGGTAGTCGAACAGCTGGCAGCGTTAAATGACGAAACATCAACAACGATCGCTGCTTCAATGTCGATATAATCGCCGTGAAAATCTCGTCGAGACTCACGATCAGTTGAAACGGAGAATTAGTTCTCTTCGGTAAAAGTCGAGAGACTATTGTTCATCTCTGATCCGGAATCGAAGCGAACAACTGCATTAGACCGGTCGAACTTCTTCGAAGGGGAACAAGCCTATCCGGTTCGCGATCTAATATTTCAACGGAAGATCATGTTGAAGATCTCTCTCGGATCGGGTCCCAGACAACCTGGAAGACGACGAAGGCTCCGGTTTGATTTTAAGTACCGGATGGCCGTTGTCCGAAGAATGGAATCGAAACTAAAATTGCCACTCAGGCGCGTCCCAGAGGTAAGCAGATTGCTAGGCCTATTGCTTAAGATAGCGCTATAACGATGAACGTAAGCATCGGTAACACTACGTAACAAAAAAAATATTTTTGTTTGTTCCTGGGTTCATAGCTTGTTTTCCTAGTCCTTATGCCTAAACTAACTAGAAAACAGTTTTGTTCCAAACCGAATTTGCTTTTTGTCAGGGCAATGATATTTTTTTTCTTTATTATAGAACACAGTTCACATTCAAAGCTGACGGACTGCTCATTATTCTGGAATATTGCAATCTGTCCATAAGTTTTTGGAACAGAATTTTCTATAACCTTCTGGAATCATCTAGAACCCTGTTGCACTTTCTGGGAGTGTTGCATCCATAGACTTTTAAAGTCAGATTTCTTAAATCAGCTACTAGTGTATCTTGTTGCCTGCGCAGTGACCAGAAAAATTTGGGGATGGCATCAAGAGGCTGCTTGCAGCCAGCAAATGCATTCTGGACGTTTGCATGCATATGGCTCAAATATTCCCATCCCGACAGAGAGGATCAACTGTCTTCAGGGGAGCCTCAAGGAGACAGCAGGGAAGATATTGCAGATCCAGGATGCGGTGTCAGAAATGCTGAGATGAGAAAGCCGCTTCCCCAATTGATCGGTTGTCGACCTAGTCTCAAGTGCCCTGAGTTCTGATTCTAGACTCAAGGACTGGAACTTGTTGGATGCAGTGTGTGACAGAACATCACGAACGTTTTTCCAAATTCTTTCAGCTAGATGGGCTGTGCTTCTGCAGCAGCAATGTCACTGTCTTTTCAAGGCAATCATCTTTAACCTGAGTGATGGTGCCAATTCGAAATTTTCCAAGAACCTCAAAGCCATGCTACTTCATAATGGTAACAAGTACTTGTCTCTCAACTGGTAGTGCACCGAACAGCATGGCAAGATGTTTAAGTGACGAAATATCAACTAATGAGTCGGAGACTTCAATATGGTCAAAATATAATTCTGATGGGTCTCGGAAAATTTCTTTGGGTTTTCTTTGTCGAGAACAACCGGGATCAGGTCTGAAACGATAGAGAATTACAGTGACCAAGTTCTCAGGTAAGAACAAAGTCGCTGAGAGACCGTCGAAAGGTGTTCATCAAGTTGATCATCGTAAATCAAGACAAAGGAATCGCTTTCAAATACCTCCAACTTTTCCACAGCTTTCGGAGGCAAAAGTCGAGCTGGCATCTTCGTCGGGCCACAGATAAAGAAGATCACATAGCGTGACGGTCGCCAAGAAGCTGAATAGCATGGATAAAGGGTCTTGAAACAGTTTCGTTGAAGATATGGCTTTCTTTGAAGAGACTGAACCAGTCTCTCATAAAGAATCGGGTGCCCAGACAACCTCATGCCCAGACAAATTCAAGGAAGGCTCCGGTGCCTACCCAGAGAAGCAAGATGAACACTTTCATCGGGATATGCTGGACTTGGAACGTCGTTACCAGGGACGGTATAACAAACACGTGATGGGGACTATGAGTCTTCATTGAGAAAGCTATGACAGTACAGACACAAATCTCGAAAAGCAACTCATTTCTGAATGTTTTTAAGTAATTTTGACTGTTGTTGCTTATTTTCAATTAGTACATAATGTTCATTCACGAGAAGGCGCTTTTCCCATTGTATAAATAAACAAGATTGAAAGCAAATATAATGATGAATATAGCCATGTTTGCAGATCCTTTATAGATAGCAACTGAAATATCTATGGAACAAAAGCATAGTGTAATCCTCAAGATGTAGGGGCCAGTGTTTAATCTAGACTCCGAACTCCGGGGGGATTAATAAAGCCCGGGGGAAATTTAGCTAGGGGATGCTGTTAGTTGATGAAGTATGCCAATAATTTCCGGGGAAAAGGACAATTTTCCCCCGGAAATGACCTAGATTAAACCCTGGTAGGGGCACAATGCAAATGTGACACGTGCAGTGTCATGCACCCATAATAATGTGTGCAAATGAGTCTACCGGTAATCACCCAAGTGTATCATTGCAAAGGGTCACATTCTTGATAAATCTTAAAGAGCGTTTTAGTTGCTGTATTTGTTCCTTGCTGTAAGTTACTGATTGAAATGTACTAACTGATGGTGTTACATTATGGGAATTTTCTTGTAGATGCCCTAGAGAAATTAACTAGATTTGATTTGAACAAACTCGAGAAAACACCCAGTGTGGCACCTAGGGAGTCGAAACTCAATAAGACAAATACAATATTTATCTAATTAAGTTTAATAACATTGAAGAAAATATCCTTAAACATCAGTGTTCCGGTTTCGAGATTTAAGCAAACTTCAAGATTCAAGCAAACTTCAAAATAGTTCTCACAATAGTTCCTGCAATGAAAGTATGGAGCATGTGTGTTCATTTAGTTATTACGTTCATTTAATGAACGTTCATTTAATGAACACACACAGCTCCATACTTTCATTGCAGGAACTATTGCGAGAACTATTTACCCAGCTACACTGATACACAGGTGATCTGGTTTGCATTTGGACCCCTACACTTTTTCATATAAGGTTATGCCCATAGCTATATCAAGAAAAACTTAAAATCATCAATTTAGTTGCTATGGAGCAGTGTTCGAGTCTTTACAAAAACAGTAGAGGCAGAACCACACCACCAGGAGAAAATCTGTGACCAAAGTGGGTGCCAGGCAAAACCCACAACTAGCAAGGTTCATCGCAGTCCCATGACAACTACAATACTGCTTTTGACGTTAAAGGAAGACATTTTTGGTTTGAAAGTAGAACAAATTAATTGGAACAAGGTGACATGAAAGAGATTGATGCAAATATTTTGTCAATTAAATTTATTTTCATTAACTCTTTTGGGGCGGAAATATTTCAACGCTATGACGTTGACTTTCGCTGACAACCACCTCAAAAGAGCTAAAATCAGTCACCTTTAGACTTATTTCTTCATTCTGCATGATAATCAGTTGCAAAAGTTTGGTGCTCTCCCTACTAGCTTTTGTCTTCATGCATGGTTGAATGTAGAGCCATTGAGAACGAAGCACTGGACTCAACTGTGTTTGAATTCCTTATCTAAACTGATTTTGAAACCATTACAGTCCTACGGTGGCATATATTTAACATTTTTACATTTTGGTTTAGCATAATTACACCAGTATTTTAAGCAGAGTATTAACGTATTAACTGGCTGTCTATGTAAAGCTGCCAATGTTGGCTTGGCTTAACCCCTTAACTGGGGATCCCGGATATATCCATCCATTTTACATTGAGTTACAGTTAAAAAATACACGGTTAAGGGGTTAAATGTGATTTTGGCTTTTGATAGTCTGGGTTAAAGTCTTTGTCAGGTTGTCTTCCCATTGCTATGAGTCTGACACAACCCAGGTAACTAGTATGGCAGTCATACTTGGACATGGGTTGGGTCCACCCATGGGTTGGGTCAGACATTTTTATGTTTATGGTGGGTTTGGTTGGGTCAGAAGATAAAACATGGTTTAAGAAATTATAATATATTACGCTGGGTTAGGTCAAGTAATCCTGTTGCTTTCATGGGTTGGGTTTGAATATGATGGTTGGGTTGAGTTTGAAAAAATGGATCCATGTTGATCTCTGGTATGGCCTGTATAATGTACCAAGCTGATAAGTTATTAGCCTATATAGGCTTCTGTGTTGCTTGTTATTTTATTTGTAATACAGGGTGGTGCAAAAAACCGGACTACCGGTATATTAAATGCAAACAGATATGTGACTAGTCCGGTTTTTTGCACCACCCTGTATATTTTTTAAAAGTCTGAATTGGCTTAACTATATTCTGTTGCATTCAGCATTTAATCCAGGTCTGTTTTGGGAATCTTTTCAGATGGCTAAAAGTCAATTCCCCTAAATTTAACACTGGATTAATTTTTGTGCATTCTGAGATTTACTCATATCAGCTTCAGTATGACCTAGATCAGGGTTGTCCAACTGGCGGCCCGCGGGCCGGATTCGGTCCGTGGGACAGTTTCATCCTGCCCGCCACCGAGTTTGGGAAAATAACAATTTTAGCTATTGGAACAGTTATTACTGTTATTTTTAGGACTAGGAGGTTATCAAATTGCTTACTTATCCACAAGGACATAGAACAAGAATAAATAACAATGTAAAGTGCTATATTGCATTGTGTTCTTTACCTACATTTTCAATTTACACTGTTTTATTACTTAGTCTTAGACTTATAGACTTAGTCTTAGACCAAGGTATTACCGGTACTTGTAATCATGTGCGGCCCGCGACGTTGGGTTTGTGGTCCAATGCGGCCCGCCATCTGATTTGAGTTGGAGATCCCTGACCTAGATGAAAGAAAGTTTGATCGATGAATTAAAACGAAAACTAATTTCAGTAAAATAATTATTTTTGTGCATTATTTTCAATTTCAGTTAACTGTGATCCTAGAAGCTGTGAAATACATAGACGAACTACACTCAGCCATTGCAGATCGAGTCAAAGCTTTTCAAAGTAAGTACAGTGTTTACATTCAAGAACATAGCACACTTGCCATGAATGTCTCCATACTGTCAATTAATTTACAAATCTACCAATACAAATATCAAATTTGGTTGTGTGAGAATTTATAATAACTTAGATGGACCCTTACCTGTTGATTTTGATTCATGCTGTAATCGGGGCCGGCTCGTGAGTTTCTGGCGCCCTAGGCAAGCGGGTCCATAGCCGCCCCTGACCCCGATTTTAAATATATATACAGTATAACTAAGATTACTTAATTGTTCCTGTGTCATAGATTCTGTTTAGCATTTCTGTTGTTCTATTTATACATTGCTTAAACACAGCTAGAGAGTTCCTTTATTAGCAGCATTTTATTTAACACTCTATATCTAAACAAACAGTTAATTTTTTAGCTGCTTTGTATATTAGTAATCCTCCTTCGTAACATCACATGACTCACATCTCACAATGTGGTCACTGTTCAATGAATGATTAAAGCTTTACGCTGTATTATAGATCACTTAAATGGCCAAGGCAGCACACATTGGCTGCAGAAAATTCTCTAGCACTATCGGCAACATCTAGTTTCACGAAGTCTTCACTTTCAATTGATATAATGGCTATAGTGTTTTATAAGTCGTAATCGCAAGAAACTTTTCTCAAGATGCCATGCAGACAGGAATAATTGTAAACATTGTTTTCAAAGCTATTGTTGAATTTGAAAAAATTTTGCACGCACATAGCCTACATGTATGATTAATAATATTATTACTACTCGTTGTATTTTTTAATGTCTGAGTCTCTCTCTCTGGGCTTTGCGATTTGCGATACTCTGCACTGGACAGTTTTTCTCGCTGCGTGATCAAAAAATTAACTCAAGTTTCTAACTTTGTAATAAATTTAATATGCAGTAAATCCGATCTGGAGTCTGTGGTACTTGTCGGTTAATTCACCGCCAACATTGGGTAAATGTAAGGGCTTTTCAGTAAAATCACAGCCAACTTAACCCTAACCCAAACCCTAACACTACCCCAAACCCTAAACCTAACCCTAAACCCTATAGGGGTATCTAGTGTTTACCAACAAGGTCCGGTTGCTCCGCCCACTGGTGGGCAGAAACCATAGAAACCATTGTTGTCTATTAATAAACGCCAATGGCAGAAGCAGATTTCTTGCTGGTGGGCATAGATCAGTGACCATAGAGATTGTTCTGGATACGCCTATTGAATAAACTATTGGCGATGAATTAACCGAGAATAATCGAGTCTGTAACTGTGTCAACTGTCAAACATTTAAAGTTTAACTTTATCTTCAACAATTGCCCAGAACTTATTTACGGCGTTGCCACGATATTGTGACGTCACTGCTGTATGCGTCACTGCGTCACTGTCTGACCTTGCTATAGGATGCTTGCAGCGCGTGGTGCTGGAGGTTTTTGTTTAATTTTCTCAGTATCTAGGTCACAACATCTTCTGACTAAGTCGACAATAACACAAGATCAAAGGGGACTGCAAAGTGACGTCACTATATTTCTAGTGACATCATTTTGCCGCACCGTTGACATTTGCCGCCCTAGGCAACCGCCTAGTTTGCCTATCCCCAGTGGCGTCGCTAGGGTTGGTGTCACCCAGTGCGGTAAAATCGTGGTGTCATCCATTTAGACTTGGGACCTCTTCTAAATCTTTCTTACTTTTCCTTCTCAAATACCATGACAAGCAAAAAACGGTCATCCTTGTTTGGTGTAACCCCCCTAGATGCTGTCACCCGGTGCGGTCCGCACCCCCCTCTCGACGCCACTGCCTATCCCTCGAGCCGCCCCTGACTGCAGTCTTATAGTCCCAACATAACTGAAATAGATCCAATAGCCTACTATCAGATATATCATGTACATGTAGACAGTAGAAACAGTAAACGGATTCAAAGGCTATCTCGATAAACTAGGTTATTGAATGCAGATGGTTACATCAGTGGTTTTCACACAGGCTTACTTAGCCTCCTAAACCACTTTAAATCATATTATTATTATTAGTATAGTAGTAGTAGTAGTAGTAGTAGTAGTAGTAGTAGTAGTAGTAGTAGTAGTAGTAGTAGTAGTAGTAGTAGTAGTAGTAGTAGTAGTACGAACATACACGCAGTGACACGAGCAATGTACAGTTACGGAGTAGGCTAAAAGGAGGGAGTGTTATGGGTTGAACAGCGTTGTAGGAGAAGATAGGGAGATTTGATGTTCGGCCTAACGCAAAACTCCGAGAGCTAAGGTTATAAGTTCCAATCCGTAGTCCCAACCGCGCTGAACCGTTGGATAAAAAAATGACCCTGCCTAACTGACCCCACCTTTTGACAGTGGCCTTTTCAAATTTAGACGCAGACTCAAAGAATAAGCAGGTAGGTCTGCTCAGTGTTTAATCTAGACTCCTGGGCTCCGGGGAGAAACTTACAAAGCCGGGGGAATTTGAAATTTCCGGGGGGGAATTCTGCTAGGGGCTGCTGTTAGTGCATGTAGTATGCCAAAATTTCAGGGGAATTTGAAATTTCCGAGGGAAAGAGCAATTCCCCTCCGGAAACGGCCTAGATTAAACTCCGGGTCTGCTGCAGTACTACTATGAAAGTCCTACATAAATTCACGAAAGTTCACATGCATATTTACTTAGCTATTTGAAGTGAATATGAACAATAATTCTAATTTATTTTATTAAATTCCTCAAATTTAAACGCAGACTCAAAGGATAAGCAGGTAGGTCTGCTGCAGTACTGCTATGGAAGTGCTACTTAAATTCACGAAAGTTCACGAACTTCACGTGCATATTTACTTAGCTATTTGAAATGAATATGAACAATAATTCTAATTTATTTTATTAAATTCCTCGCTGGATTCGCTGAGACTTTACCTAATAATTGAGTGCCATGTTGAGCCTCACTGCCCTTTGGATGTTGACTATTGCCTGGCTGATAACACTGGTCAACAAATTTTATGCAAGTTTTTGTTTCCTCTACAAATTTTGGTGAAACTAATAGATTTTGACTTGCGAACACAAATATGTAATTAGAATTTCTGCTCACGTAAGGTTTTTGAAATCGACAATTTAGCATTTAGTATTGTAACGTCTTCTGCAACATAATCCACAGAAGGATCTAGGCAATAATGACAATGTTGGAAAATTAGAAATGTTTGACTGTAGATTTTCGTTTGTAGTCACTGTCCTAGTGCTCGTATCATTGAAACGTAGCATAGATCAGTTAATTGTTTGCGTTTCTTGATGCTGGCAATGTTGTGAAATCTTTCACCGTGTTCATCACTGACGGCGCCGAGAACGGGAAGAAGTTGAAGTGAGAATGAAGGTCGTTTCTTCAGTGACATGTTGCATTTCATTGCCTTGTTTAGCAGATTTCCAACTTTGTTCAACATAGCGCCTTGTAGTTGGGAGGGGTTGCAACAACATCCCTGAAGGCTGTCCAGGCAACATGCTCGGCACCCCAGAAGGCCCTCAAAGTGACTGTCCTTGAGCATCTCTCGAATCTGTGGGCCAACAAAAACGCCTTCTTTTATTTTAGCATCACTGGGGGAAACCTCTGTCATTAGTATTCTTAAAGGCTTCACTTTCTTTGTTCATTCTTTGACAAAGATTTTCATTTCTAGTTTGATGTGCAAAGGTGGGAGATTGTTCTTCGGATCAACGAGAGGATCATGTTTAACGTTCTTCTGTCCTGGATTGCGAGGTGGCCAGACCTTTTCACATAATGTGAATCTCTAGCTCAGCTGTGTCAGCAGTCTTGGTGTAGTAGCTGCAGACTGCCTGCCAACAACCTGATCTCTATTCCAGTTGTATCTCGAGTATTCTATGTGTTTCAATAGCAGCTACATGTCTCTCATATGTTTCTTCATCTAAGCATCATGTCCAATGGGTACTGAAGGGTATGAATTGCCATTGTGCAGCAAAACAGCCTTTAAACTTAACAGCGAAGAGTCAACAAAGAGTCGCCATTCGGACGGATTGTGTTTACAGCCGAAAGCAGAAAGCAATCCATCAATGTCAATGCAAAAAGTAAGACTGTCAATTTTTTGAAGAATCGAGTCCAGTCTTCATGCCGTTTGAAATCTGAAATTTTTGTACCTGGAGAGAGCAGATTCCATCCTGCAAACCTAGATCCAAGCAATTCTGCTTGGTTTTTTGACAAATCTAAGTCACTGGCCAGATCATTGAGCTCTGAGGAGAAATCAAATGAGGATTGCTGGATGTCGATGGCTCAAATAGCTGAATCATCAACTATCTGCAGCATTTCATCTGTCTCTGCATGCTCGTCCTCGTCCTCCAGTGTCCAAAACTCAGGGGGTTTGGAACAGGAAGACTCTCTTCGCGTGGAACTGGTCTCATTGCCGAGGCAAGGTTAGGGTACTCAATAGACTTTCTATTCTTTGAAGAAAATCCTGTAACATTCGTCATGCAGAAATAGCAATCCGTTACATGATTATTCTGCTCCTCCAGGGCGCCCATCCCCTGGCTGCTGGAACCAGGTTCCCCCTTCCCTGTCCTCCCTTTCCTCTCCTGCCCCTAAACGGGGTCCGGCAGGTTTATCACACCACATTATTATTATTATTATTATTATTATTATTATTATTATTATTATTATTATTATACGAAAAAGTAGCCTTATAATTCGACACTGAACATTGACAATCCCCATCCCCGCAAATTCATGGAAAAAGCCTGGGGTCCGGGGTATAACCCCGAAAATTTTTGAAATCAATAGGTGCTCAGGTGAGTTTCAGTGCATTTTGCATTAAATCGCATACTTTTGCACCAGGATAGGTCTCATACCTTATAATTCTTAATTTCTGGAAAATTGCAACAGCCACAAAGCACTATTAAATGTAAGTTGAAACTATGGAGAGATATCGCAGTAATTGCGCTGTCAAACTATTTAAAATTACCCAAATTATCTATTGGCAATATGACCACATCCAAATGCAAATAAAATAAATGCTACTTTTAGTATTTATTTTAAAAATTAGATTTCTCCAACAGCCACACCTACATTATTTTACATAGATGATAGAGGCATTAAAGCTGCAACAACTCAAATTGGGTAACTAGACGACAACTGACTGAAACAAGCAATTTCTAATTATTATTAACAGTATGTAATTGCACCGTTTCACAGTTTTAAATGGATTGTAATTTGTTGATGGAGGTCTTTAATTTGGAAGGCTGCAGTAGTGGAGGGAGTTGTAGTAGTCTAATTTGGAATGCAAACTTCGAGTCTATTAGTTTGTTATGAACGATTTATATTTCACAGGAAGTTTGCACTCTTCATCATTAGAATGACTACTTAAAAGTTACAATAATAATAACATTTTATGAATGCCTGATAATAATGAACTTGAGTTTGAATTGAGTACCGGTAATCTTATATGAAGTTACAAAATTGCACTGCAATAAAGCCAGTAATTGCGCAGTTATTGAGGGGCCTATTGAATTAATATACTACTCTAACGTGATACCAAAACTCAGTTAGGTTTTTCAGGAAGCATTTGCTTCCTTTCCCCTTGTGTGGGCGCCCCTGGCTCCCTCCATATCATTGGTATGGCGAATGGCATGGATGGACGCTTACCTGCAATCCAAGCTCACAGACTGGTAGCACAAGATGAACAACATATATGAGGTGCCCATACTTTGTCCTGGTCGCCAATTTTGCATCCAAAGTATAACTCATATCCTTTCTTTATGATTGCTGTCATACTCCGCTTCTGTGATTTCAACGTAAACTCTCCACACATGTAGCAGAACGTATCACTGCTATTGCGACATTGACGTGACATTTCAGAAACTTTAATTAAATTAGTTAATATATTCAATTCACAGCCTTTAACTAAACAGTTATATCTCATCAAATAGAAAGACTGCAGCTGCTTCCTAGTGCTGCTTGGTATTTATATAGGACTGCGTAACCATAGCAACAATACATGCTAGGCATGTAGTCTTGAAGACAGGTTTGGGCGCGTCTGGGCACGTCTGGACATGCCTAATTGTACTAATTTTCAAAATCCATGTAGTTAAGTGAGCCAGCAGTGCATATTACATCTGTTATGGCGGTCACATAAGATTCTTGCCTAACCTGAATACCCATAACTCAGATAACTCTCGAAAACCACGATTTTAAAATTCTTATAATTTTAAAATTTAAAATCAGCTTTTTATCAAAAAACTTACGTGATAGAAAAATTTCAAAATTATTCCTGTAATCAGCATGACAGAATCTACCTAGAACACCAGAAATTGCACAGGAAACAAAAACCTTGTTGACCAGTGTAATGTACCTTCCCCATAGCTATTTCAAGAAAGGCTGAGCGCCTAAGAATAAGCAGCTACTGTTGTGCTTTTAATCAAGGCGCTATAGAAATCCACGAGATTTTACTTACTTACTTACATGTTGGCTTGTTGACCTATGTAGCGCCAGTATGTAGTCTATATTTAAACGTAAATAGATCAGTTAATTGTTTGGCATTGACGGGTTGGTCGGAAAGCCAAACCAAACGGTTGACCAGGACATGTCGTTTGGTCGACTTGCAATGCTGTTTGCAGAGCTAGACGGGGAGGGGGTGAACGTGGGGCGGAGACCCCCGACTTCGAATGTGATTATTTACCTCGATATTTAATTATGGGGTTTCCGATGAATTCTTGTCGAGGTAATCGCTCGGTTCTAAGCGGGCGATTGTCAAAGAATCGCCGGAGTCTGATTGAGTCATTTGTTACCCCTTTCAGTGTGTCTGTCTGTCTGTCTGCCTGTCTGTGTGTGCGTATGTGTTTCACTCTGTGTGCTATTTCTCTCAGTCTCTCTCTCTCTCTCTCTCTCTCTCTCTCTCTCTCTCTCTCTCTCTCTCTCTCTAGGCCTATCTATCTATCTATCTATTCTAGGGTTTATATATATATATATATATATATATACATATATATTATATGTACAATTGTGTATATATATATATTATTTATTTATATTATACTCTGTCTGTCTGTCTGTCTGTCTGCCTGTCTGTCTGATTCGTGAATTGCCCATCGCTGGCGTTGAACCCCTCTAACACTTTGAAGTTTGATGTACAGAAGTATCCCCTGAGGAGTTTTGGCGTTCGATTGGTGCCTTGATTGGTACCCGATCGGACCAGTTCTCTGCCCTTTCAGGCGTTTAGTCAAACGCCGTAGAACCAAATAGCTTCACATCGCTCGAATTCTATACGCCCCCTCCACCTACCCACCCCCGCCCGAAGAGCTCTCATCCGCCTCTGCTGTCCGGCGCATTATTAATGAACGTGTATCCTTATAATTATATTCGGCCCATATGTAAATTCTTCCCCTGCGGGGCCCCGTGCGGGATAAAGGTCCCATTGTCACCGGCGATTTCGCCGAGTCTCCCTCCGGCTAAACGGTGGGATGTGAGAATCGGTGGGCGAGGGCGACACGCCGTGGCTCTGTTGGCTTCACCTGGCGCGAGTGGGGGGTAGAAGGCAGGAGGGTGCAAATTACTCACCCCTGTATACCAGTCGACATAAAGAGAAGCGTTACGTTCTCGTCTATATTGATATGCCCTCTGCGGGGTATTGTGAAGTTTAGCATCTGTTTCCAGTTTTGTTCAGTTCTTGTGTTCTTGTTCTTGCAGGTCGGCAATTATCATTCCAAGACCGGAAGCCGGCGGCGGCGGGAGGCGGAAGTGACGTCATCGGGATTACGGGCGAGGGTCGTTTATCGCCCGGGCGAGGAGCTGGTCCTTCTATGTCCGGCAGCCGTTCACATCCGTTTCCGGATAAATTCGCCCAGTTTTCGGTTACCAAGGGAACCAGTTATGACCGACGTTCAGTCAATAATTCTCGCGAACCATTTAAAAATAACAGAGGACCATCATCATCATCAAACTGTTTTTTAACTCCAGCAAGCACCTCGAAATGACATTATGTTAATAAAATGGTCTTTTTGTGTAAAATAAGGCTATATATATATATATATATATATATATATATATATATATATATATATATATATATATATATATATACAGACTCCGATGTAAATGTTCACAACAATCATTTTGTTATTAAATAATTTTATTGTTCAAACGCCGGATTTGTTTAATTATTTGGCGATTCTTGTTTCAAAAGTGCAACATTGTTTGTGACCGAAATTTCGAAGAGTAGGGTCCAGGTCTACACCAGCGGGTCTCAGACTTTTTAGGATTTCTTGTTTGGTGGTCCCTTAGAAATTTTTTGTGATGGCTTGCCGACCTTATAAACAGTGGCGTAGCGAGGCAAAGTGCCGCCTGGGGCGAAAAAGGCGCTCCCTTCGAAAAAATCTGGCAACCAAAAAAGGCCATCACACTTCCTAAAATTCTTGACAAACAAAAAACCTATTGAGTGCCTGGCCCTCCTGTTGGGACCCTATACTTAATGCTGCATATTCAGATGGTTGGCCCCCCATGATTAGAAGTTGCCACCCCAACGCCCCCCCCCCCACTTGCCAAATCCTAGAGCCGCCACTGTGTATGGCCTCGGCAAGCAGCGACGCAGTTGGCTTACGCCATTATGGTAATGGTATGTTCAGGTGATGGTAATATAAGTATGGTATATAAGATGGTATATAAGCACCCTTTTGCTTCTTCACTGACTGGGTGAACGCCCGGGATCGAGGTGTGAACCCCAGATATGCAGGGCTGGAAAATGTGGTTTTAAAAACCTAGG
The DNA here is from genome assembly GCA_018105865.1 of Metaphire vulgaris. Classification (NCBI taxonomy): domain Eukaryota; kingdom Metazoa; phylum Annelida; class Clitellata; order Crassiclitellata; family Megascolecidae; genus Metaphire; species Metaphire vulgaris. Next base: position 5,302,680 of record CM030865.1, read on the forward strand.
TTTTTTAGAATCCGAAAAGTCAAATGTTTTGTTTAGTTTTTTTCTGTTAATAAAATAAATAAAAACTCATATTTAATGTCTTAAGTTTCTTACTCTTTGCATACAGAGAAACACAGCATCTGTTGTAAGAATATAGAGAGCGGTTTGTAGGCTTTGACATATGACAAGAACATAGAAAAAGGTTAATAGGGTCTGGGTGTTGACTGCCAAACGAAGGTATTTCCAGCCACGATAGCATGTGCAGCTAAACCATTGGACATCATGCCGCCTATACATAGGCCTACATATATTTACAGTTGGTCGTTAGGTAGGCTTCGTGGAAGAGAAGTCAGGTTGACGATTGGTTCCACGATATGGAGACTGTACGTGTACGGTGTATTAGCGCTGTGAACCAATGATGGTTAGCGAGTTGGTCCTAGGTGTGGACTTCAAACTTCAAGACCGCGGCAGAATCTTTTCGACAGTTTCTATTCCACGCACACTCGAAATGGAAATATGAACATAGCCTACTTTGCTTCAGAGGTATCCTTAGACATAGACCTATATATGGACCTACCGGTACATTGGCACGATGTCACTGAATCATAAAAAGGAACTGACATTTATTTCCATCTCGATTTTTTGCCCTTTTCGTCTCTGTCAGTGGCGTAGCCAGGATTCCCGGAAGGGGGTTGAAAAATTTCGTCGATGACCGCCAAGGGGGATTTTCACCCCAAAAACCGCCTAAAAATTGCATGGAAAATTGGAAATCAAAAAAATTTTTCGCCGTCCAAGGGGGTTTAACCCCCAAACACCCCCCGTGGCTACGCCACTGGTCTCTGTACGTCTTCATTTGCGTTGCGTACAAATTTCTTAAAGTCGTAAGTAAAGCTTTTTAATGTTCTCTGCAAATTCTTGGTGCTTGCAAAAATATGTAGGCCAGACTTAATTGAAACGCATTTTAAAAGTTCATATCAATGTTAATCAATAATACTATAATGAATAAATGATTAAATCCAATGCGATTTTATCTTGTTTCATAGCACCTAAATGACATAACATTAATTCTACATTTTCCCAACAATATTTTAACACTATTTTTACTTTTCTTTTAATCATGTCGTCTACTCCGATAATTAATCAGAGCCGTAGCTAGGGGCGGGTGGAGGGAAGCTGCCCCGGGCGCCATCCTGGGCGAGGGGCACCAGAAACCATGGTTGATTTTATTCACGACGGCATTCCCAGTAGTGACAACGAAAAAGGTCATCACCCTCATTCTACGCGCTACTTTTTATCACTATTTTGCTCCTACAACGTCGTGAAAAGAAAAAAGCTCATTGCCGGTTTTTAGACTTTTAGGGGCGAAAAACTGATACCCTGCCCAGGGCGCCGAATACTCTAGCTACGGCTCTGACGATAGTACATTATTAATGCATAGGTCTACCGGTATTTAACAACTTCGAGCAGGGGCGTAGCAGCCATATGGACAGGATGACCAAATGCCAAGGGCCCCCGACCTGCAAAGGGCCCCCGACCCGAGTACAAAAAAGGTGGCTAACAACTTTTTCGCGATGTAGTTTCACATGAAAAGCAAAAAAGGTCTTCAGGCCTTTTCGCCATGTAATTTAACGCGAAAAACTGGAGACAAGCAAAGAAAAGGTCGTCAACATTTTTGCAAACTCCTCTGGGAAGGGCCCCTTCCCGTTTTTCGCCACGGGCCCCCGATCATGTTGCTACGCCACTGACTTCGAGGTATAAAAACACTACACGATTTTGTGCTGAACTCGCGTTATATAGATGAATCCAATCTACCATTGCCCATAAAGCCCCTGGACCAGTGGCGTAGCGTGACTTTTGGGGGCCCGGGGGGCATCTTTGCCATGGGGGCCCCAAAGTTTCAAGCTGACGAGCAAAAAAAACGTCGTCAGCACGTTCATTTCTATGGTTAGGGTTGTTAGGGTTAAAAAGTTAGGGTTAACCCTAACCTAACCCTAGCTTAGACCCCTCTTTGGGGGCCCCCCCGCCCGGGGCCCGGGGGCAGTCAACAAAGTGCCCCCCCCGCTTCCCCTCCCCACGTTACGCCACTGCCCTGGCCATTTCGACAAGATTTCAAATAAAAAGAAAAACTAAATTTGTATATTAGGCTAATTCTTTTCTTTATAAGCTTGTTATGTATATACTCAACTGTACAATCAGTTGGATCATTCTCTATATGAATTTGAATTAAAATCTCAGTTCAGATAAGCTTAATTACTTTTTTGTAGAGTTCACGGATTCTAGCTGATGATGATATATCACCTTAGAAATCTAGAAAGCAATCTATCAAATAATAATGCTATAGGCCTAACAACAAGCCAACAACAACAACAACAACAACAGCAATAATAATAATAATAATAATAATAATAATATACCGGGGTGACAGGGGGCCCGTTCCCCTCTATTGAGTGCCTGGCCTCCAAATGCACCCCACCGGGATAATACGGGTGAAATCTTTAATAATATATAATAATAATATAATAATAATAATAATAATAATAATAGGCCTAATAATAATAATAATAATAATAATAATAATAATAATAATAATAATAATAATAATAATAATAATAATAATAATAATAATAATAATAATAATAATAATAATAATAGGCCCTAACTGGGTTTTCAGTGGTTTAGATAGTAGATACCTTAGGTTTAGAATGATCTCTCTTGCGCTGTCCTCTGCTTCAATATCTGTTCGTTTAAAATCACAGTAATTGCTGTATGATGATGATGATTTTTTTATTATTATTATTATTATTATTATTATAAAAGAAATAATAAAAATAAAAATAACATAAATAAATAAATAAATAAAAATAATAATAATAATAATAATAATAATAATTATTATTATTATTATTATTATTATGTATTGAAAGTTCCGCGGAAGGCGACAGCGTTAAATCTCTGGAGTGTCACATTATTATTATTATTATTATTATTATTATTATTATTATTATTATTATTATTATTATTATTATTATTATTATTATTATTATTATTAGATGACGCTATCGATAACAAGGATGCATGTATAAGATTCTGCGTAAGCAATTATGAGCAAATTCTGTGAGCAGCTGGTCTTTGGTGTTCTTCCTTCCATCGCCCTTCCTGTCGGAGTGACTCACAGGACGGCGGATTTGTCATCGGCTTCTTCCCTCTGATCGTATCGGGGCCAATCACACGCCCTCCCACGCAACGCGTTCCGTTCCCACGGCACTCCTAGCATCGAGAGCAGGTGCGACCGGGGCATGCAAGCCCAGTGCGTGCGTGGCGTCGGATCGGAGGAAGCAGGTGTTAGCATTCTGTGTCCTTAAAACAACGCACAAAGCGGCGCCGACGGATGAGCACGGAGGCCGAAAACACTGATCTCACAGAGCGCATATCCTCTTTTGAAAGAATTCCCATCCGCAGGCCTAATTGGCGCCCTTTATGACCGGAATCCCCTCAGCTATCACCGTAAGCCAGAGGTATTAAAATGGGGACACGCGGGCCAGTTTCGGACCCGCCAAGTTGGCGTGAATTGGCCAGCGAAGATGATCAATAGGCTGGTGAATGGGAGATATTTTTCTGTCCCATCTAGAGATGTCCATGGGTTGGGTTAACCCATGGGTTGGGTTGAATTGGGTTGGGTCAGACTTTTCCATGTTAACGGTGGGTTGGGTTGGGTCAGAAAATAAGCCATGGTTTAAGAAACTGTAATGTATTACAGTGGGTTGGGTTGGGTTGGGTCAAGTAAACCTATTATCGGCATGGGTTGGGTTGGGTTGGAGATTTGATGGGTTGGGTTGGATTGGGTTCTAAAAAATGGACCCATGGACATCTCTGGTCCCATCCAATGTGGTTCCCATTATAATATTTATATGTAATTCTGTTCAAATGAAATTATGAAATAAAATTTATGAAAGCTAGATTTAGTGTCTACTAAAAAAACTACATGTACAAAGAGACATGTAAAACGACAGAATTTATTAACTCTATTAACTTTAATGTCCCACCCACAAATGGACATACCAATCAATGTTTGCTGTTCCATCCCATCACGTGGGACAACTCCCATGGGATTCCCATGGAATACCACTAAGAAGAAGAAGAATTTATTTTTTCACAAAACATACATACATACATATTCACATGATCACATCATGAATGTATTTAATGCCATAATGCACACCTAGTATATTTGAGGTATAAGAAATTAAACTTATATCTAACTTACACTAAGTAACAATGAACTAAAATGAACAGAAAAAGTAGAAAGAAAAGTTCTACATGGAGATAATATACATGATAACTTGTACATGAAGCTGTATGTGAAAAAAGGACAACCTAAGGGATCACATATCCAGTAAAGTGGTAATCCTAAAAAGACTGAATAACTTAATACTTCCCATGGACATAATAATAAACATGGACAACCCTGATGATTACCAGTAAATGACAAATAACGTTTTTCTAGTGCAGGGTTTCCCAAACTTTTTGGTACCGCGACCACTTCAGAGGTTTTTAATGCGCGGCGACCCTGCAAACGGCGTGTCAAATAAGAGTGAATAAAACACCAGGCATTTTAGACCTAATTATTGTATGCTTTGAATGGATTGCAGGTATAAGAATTTCTTAAAACAAAACCTATTTGCAACTTTGCAAGGTTAGTGACATTTGGGTGTTGGTTAGAAAATTACACTTTTGAATCTAAGTTCACACTAACTCGCGACCCACTTTTGGGTCGCAAGTTCGCAACCCACAGTCTGGGAAACACTGTTCTTGTGTTTCCGAAAAGTGTCTTGTCTTCGACTTATCTGCGTCTATTACTTACAGTCTATGAACAATACGTTTTCAAAAACACATGGCTGTCGGATAGACTGCCAGTCATAAAAATTGGCCATTCATAGCATTTAATTGACTGCCCCTGCCGTAAGCCATTGTTGTCGAAAGAACGCCGCGTATTTTGACATGCGATACGCCTGACATCTGCCGCCTTGAGTACCTTGAGTACCTGGGGTTTAGTTGTTTAATAATGAATATAATATAACAAGGTTTAAAGTGGTTCAGTAGGAGATTTAGAACCAGTGATGCTCCACGTCCAATCTTTTAAACTACTGAGGGCCGCAAAAGTCGTTTACAGATGCAAAGTTACTATCCCTCATCCAGTTCATTCAATTTTCGGCATTTATAAAAAATTTTAAATAGTTTCCAAAACGACTTGAACACAATGCTGTGCCCTCTGGTTCGATCATACTGCTTCATTATAAAAAATCTTTAATTTGGCATTTCCAGTTTGTTTGTTAGCATTTTTCTATGTTAACAATCTTTTTCCAGGGTTGTTAATCCACAGTGATTTGTATTTCCTCATTAGGTTAGTTTTGATATCCTTGTTTCAGCGTGACAGTAATAAGACGCAGATACAGTAGTAGATTTAGAGCAGTGATGGGCACAAATTTTTATCCGAGGGCCGCAAAAGTGTCTGCGATGAAAGCCGAGGGCCGCACACAATTTTTCGGCATTTATAATTGATTTTTAAATAGTTTCCAAAACGACTTTAACACAATGTATTATATACGGTTAGTATAAGTAATTATTAACCCCAAGTCTGAAGTGAAAGTTAGTAATTATGACGACATTTTTTTTAGTTAACAATCAAGTGCGAAACTTTTAAATCCAATTTGGGCCCTGTATTTCCCATTAAGGAGTTGCCAAATGGCCCCATATGCTTCAGAGGGCCGCACATTACTGAGTATCTCCCAATGTCGGAGGGGGCCGCACAAAAAAGACCTTCGAGGGCCGCATGTGGCCCGGGGGCCGCACTTTGCCCATCCCTGATTTAGAGTTTTAGACACAAGCGCAACGCCAAGACAGTCCGTAGCTCAGAAACAGGGTTCAAATACTTTGGACTACAGTATGAGTCATCGGCGTCTATTCTCTTCTGCCAACGGGGTTTTACCTTAGAGCCAAATACATTATATATTGAATGTGGAAAGTTACAACAGTGGCTTTCACATAGGTTTATTTAGCCTCCTAAACCACTTAAAATCACACTATTATGATTATGATTATGATTATTAAGATTATGATGATGATGATGATGATGATGATGAATAATAATAATAATAATAATAATAATAATAATAATAATAATAATAATAATAATAATAATAATAATAATAATTATTATTATTATTATGCCTAATTGTTCTATTGTCGTGTTGGAAAATTGTAGAATCCAGTGGGGGGGGGGGGTCGAGCCTCACTGGGTGACACCAACTACTGCATCACAAGGGGGTCACACCAGAACGTTTGGTGTTTGTAAAATAAATAGGCTATACCAGGGTTTCTCAAACATTTTGGAACCACGGCCCACTTCAGCGGTTTTGTAACGTGCCGCGACCCTAATCATATCATGTAATATAAACAAATGCATTAGGCCATCTGGCGAACGTTAGTTGAAAATAATCTTCTGAGTTTTGAATAAATGGCAAAACAAAAGTTCTTGCTCAATTCGAATGAAAATATGACAATATATTAGGCAGAATTATTTATATTTTTGTCAAATAAGACAAAAAGAAAGAAATAGATATTGAAATTTTTGAAGATTATCATTTCTAAAATTTGTCGGGAACATACCTTTGTTACGCGTCTTAACACTCCTATGTAATGGCAAAATCGCTTAAACGCCAGGTTGGATGCAATAATATTAACTAAGAGATTCCCTATTGTTATTTAGTTTCAGTCTCAGAGCAAAATGCGTTATTGGGACCCACTTCGTTAATCATTATAATATAACACAATTGTATGGAAGATTGCAGGTTTAGAAATTTCTTAAAACCTTTTTAACCTAAGACCTACTTGCATATTTCAAGACCTGTGACGTTGTGGCGTTGGTTAGAAAGTCACACCTTTCGAATTTAATTTCGCGCTAACCGCGACCAATTAGACTGAGCCCTGCGACCCACTTTTGGGTCGCGACCCAGTTTTGGAAACACTGGGCTATGTGCGATTCCATTTGAACGTGGATGAACTGGTACAGAAGGACTCAAGAAGGTCCATGGTGTATTTTTTGTTCTATCGCACTGGGTGAAGCCAAGTCTGTATTACTGTGGCTGTTCATAATAATAATAATAATAATAATAATAATAATAATAATAATAATAATAATAACAACAACAAGGTTTAGAGTGGTTCAGTAGGGTCTGCCCTGTGTGAGAACCACTGTTGCGAATAAATGGTAATCTGAGATCATCTATTCCATTGTATCTATTTCAAGCAATAGGCCTACATTACATTGCAACTTCTGTTTTTCGTATTACGAATGTCGGCAACCAGACATTTAAATCAAATTTTCTGTAGGCCCTGGCCTACACGGAATTATCAGAATTGTTCTTGGCCAACGAAAACGATTAGTCTAAAATTAACCTCTCGAATTTTCTAATATATATATAATAATTAATATATAATAATTAATATATATTAATATATAATTAATTAATATATATATATATCGTATGTGCAGTGCTAAGTACATATCCATGTTGTCAGCTTCTACTCCGAGGTGGCGTCATGTTTGACCATTGTGCAAAGCGTTATACTGTATAGTACTCTTACTTTAATATTTGCTCTCACTCAATGTAGAACATTTTGGGGCGAGTTGACCAACATCCGCAGGTTTTTAGGTTAAACTGCTCTCACATTGTAACTCAAATCTATTGGAAACGTTAACCTTAAAGTTGAAAAAATACCTACACCAAAATTTTTCGCATTCTCACTGATGCATACAAGCTTACAAACTCCTGTGCACATTAATTCTGTCTTTCGCCCAAGAAATTCGACGTCAACCCAGAGCCATGCAAACACGTTATCAAACTTACTATATGTATATGCAATTAATTAAATCTAACATATAAATATTTTATCTAAATAACTTTGCAAATTATACCACACAGTAAGGAACAGTGGCGTAACGTGGGTGGGGGCGAGGGGGCAATTTGCAGAAAGCCCCCGGGCTCCGGAAGAAGGGGGCCCCCGAAGAGTGGTTGCAATTTATTAAACAATTATTTATTTTTACATTTGACTACTATTTCAATATTAATGCAACAAAGTGAGTAATTATTGAATTAGGGAGTAAACCTTATTTTTAGAACGGTGTAATCTATGTTAGCCTATAGGGGCCCCCATATCAAGGATTCCCTCCGGGCCCCCGAAAGTCACGCCACGCCACTGCTAAGGAAGCAAAAGATGGGTTTAAAATCAAGCAAAAACACATTGAACATTTTGTTTCAAGCAATAACAAAGTCAAAATGCTAATTAAAGGACAATAGGATTAGGCTATATTTATGACTTAAGTATCAAGTCTGTAATTATTTACATTACATTACATCAGATAATGCAATAGATCACATTTGCAATGCTCTGCAAAAGTGTTTTGGGTAAAGTATTGATCTGGGTTTGCTGGAGCCCATTGTTCTGTGACCGGGCCCTAATGCCTCCATTTGTTGGCTGGTTAGGGATCCTTGCCGCCTCGTCTGCGGAGAGCACCGAAGATGCAAGGGCCCAGAACATTTGGGGCCCAGAGTCTTAAAATTGCTGCACACCTCTGGACTATTTTCTCCACAAACAGTCATTCCATGAAAAGAGCTACTGGCAACAGAGTAACTGTTGCTATACAGTATATACAATACATGTATGTGCCATGCTATATAAGTAAATAAAACTATTTTAGAAAAAGTTATCAAAGCAATGTCAAAATCTTGATCATATGTTGTCTGATATATTGCTGTCCAATATATATATATATATATATATATATATATATATATATATATATATATATATATATATATAAAATATATATATATATAAAATTATATATATATACACACACATGTACATATATATTAAATTCTAACTGCGCACTGAAAAAGCAGCAGGTATTACAAAATATATACATTAATTAGATTCAAAAATGGAAAGAAGCTATCATATGATATCCATGCATTCCATTTGCACTGTCATCTAGTAATGACAAGCACCGCTAACATCATGAACAGGCTCCACCTTAAAAAATAAAGTAGCCATCAACAACTTTTCCACACACACGCACACATAAGTATGCATGTACCACTCTACCATAATATTATATCACTCTACATGACAAACTATTGTTCTGGCAGTTTCCATTATTTGTGTCTACTATAAATGATGAATTCCACTAAGAATAACTTTCCGATTACACACACTGCACTATAAGATAAAAAATAAATTAAGCACAGAAAAAGCCAACTTCAAGTAGATGCAAGAGGAACATAGGAGCAAACTGCTATTAGGCCCTTAGGCTCAAGCACTCCACTTCTGAGAGGCTGCAATTGGGAAGGGCAGTGTTTATGGGGGGTTGGGGAGTCCCAAAACAAATTTTTATATGTTTAAATCCAATTTTCCAAAAAGTGTGGAGACTCAGACCTTGGTCAATGAAAACACTGGGGAAGGGAAAGGTATAGGGTTTCAGCAATTCCAAGTTTTGCCAACTAGTACAATCCAATCCAACCAATGTGACATCTGTCAGTTGGAGATAAAACTTCAAGAAAATAGAAACTACAAGCTTTAGTTCACAGAAATAACTTCTTAATATGGTAAGATATCTGGAATGATATAAATGTGTGGTCAGTTGCCGAAGTCAAAAGACTGGGTTAACAAAAGGTCTTTAATGCTTTGGGTTTCTGCAATAGTTTGTTGTTAGACTGATGAAAATTCTGTCACATAAAGAAGATATTATATTTCAAATAATGAGTTTTATTATCAGAAAATTTAATTCAATGCCAATTGCTATAATTATATACATGACAGCAAAAACTGCAGATCCACAAAAGATCCATTACACGCAGGCACTGGATTGAAAATCAATTACAAGAAGCATTAAGAAAACGAACAAAGCAAAATTCCAGTAAAGTTACAATAGCGGTAAAAATTCGATGAAAACCAAATTTCTAGAAAACTACGGCAGAAAATGGAGCAAACGGGAGCAACAAAAATAGTCCAACAATCGACGGTATGAAGTCAATAAAACACTAAATAAAGACACGGGACTACCATTAGTTATAAATGCTGCCTAGATACTCAAAGGTTACGTTACACACTAAACATGCAATTAACCTCCCGGAAGCCACATAAAACATAGGCATTCCAATCTGCCTATAAGTACGGGGCCAAATATTATACTACTAATACATGTCTGCGTTACAAGCTCAAAATGCTCTCGAGACAAAATCATTTCTGATCATATCGAGAATTAAATAAGTTTCAGTTATTATAAATTCTCGTCGTAATGACTCGGCTGAATCCAAGTGCAAAGGCAAAAATTCACGCACAGCAGATCAAACGCAATTTGTCAAAAGGGTCTTCGTATCGTTCCAGCCGCAGCAACAGAACACGAGTAAAAACCAAAGAATTTTATTTCACCACAAACAAAAGGCGGCGAGTAAAAGCAGTTCCAACGGTTGATGCCAGTTTTTTTTACAAGAAACACTCAATCAATCCGATATCGGATGCATTGTCTAGTAGAAGTTGAAGTGGTCCCAAACGGCGATGACGGTCAATAACAATAACAGCTCAACTGTGAGGCTCCTTCTGACAGTACAGTTCCTTAAGCGACTTCAGTTCGTTTATCAGAGTCTTGTTTTGGTTCTCCAGCAGAGCGACCCTGTTCTCGAGGCACCGGACGTACTCCTTCTTCTTCCGTCGACACTCCCGAGCCGCTTCTCTGCAACGGAAGAAACACTTTCTCTGTAGCGTGAGCAAAGTCCACAAAATCAGGGGGGCTTGGCGGCCACAAGGGACCCATTGAAAAAATAATTATTTTGTTTCTACAGCTGCATGCCCCATATTCCCCGTACTTGGAAGCCCAAATATTTACTCCATGGGGACCCACGGTCCAGCAGGGGTTAGCCCCAACCCCAAGTGTGTGCACCTGTCAGGATGATGGAAAAGGTACACTTTTTGCAGTCAGCACAGATGGTCATGAAAGAAAGAAATGAATAATCACAAAGAGATTGTGACCATTGACTGATGCAAAGTGTGTGATTATGCTGCCCGACATTGTGACTAACGCGACTAGTCTTGAAATGTTCGCTACCAAACTAAAGATGCACTTGTTTAATATCTCATTTAAGTGCAATGTGTAAAGCGCTCTAGATCTTGGCCTGCTATGACTATAGTGCAATATAAATTGGCTTAATAACTAACTAACAGACTCGGTTATAACATATTCTCAGTTATAAAGTACCACAGTTTATGGTCCCATGCGATGTGCTACAGTATTTTATGATATTAAATATAACATACCTCAGATATAAAGAAGTTGGGATAGGGGCGGGAAGTTAGTAGAGTGGTAACAGCGTTGGACAATGGAGCAGAAGGTCACGGGTTCAACTCCCGCGGGAGCCCTAAGGTCAACTCAGCCTTCTTTCGCCAGATGGCGATGGCAAATGAGTAGCGGATTAATCCGCGAAGTAAACAGGCGCGTTGCATGAGAACACTGGCCCTGTATCATGTAACCTTGCACCAGTCGCCTGGCTGAGGGCCTTGGTAACGGAGATCAGCGCCGCCCTATGAGCCTTGAGGTTAGCCTTGAGTGCTCGGGAAGGACTTTACTACTACCTCAGATATCATGTACTAAATTTGACATTATAAAGAAGTTCTACTGTACATTTGTACAAATATTTATCAAGCGGAATCAATTGAATATAAATTCAATGCTTAGTATTTCAGTTTCTATATCAAGAGAGCAATTTAAATATCAAGTAGTATTTCATAGCTTCTACAGCAGCGGTTCTCAACCTTTATAGTGACGTGACCCCTTCAATTCAACTTCCCATGATGTGACGACCCAAACCGTAAAATCACTTTCGTTCATAATGTAAACTGTTGAAAATAATAATGCTACGACAATTAAAATGCCTGAAATCATTCTGATTCAATTGTCTGCAATGCCTATCCTCGGAATGGCAATTATATTAAAAAAGACTACAGTGTAGTAACTACCAGGGGAAAATTTTGTACAATTACAAGTTTTGCACATCAAAAAAGAGACAACCCCATATTTCCGAAGGTTTCAGGCGACCCCTGGCAAATCGTCATTCGACCCCCGAAGGGGTCGCGACCCACAGGTTGAGAACCACTGTTCTACAGCATATCAAATAACTCCAATCAAGAAAGTTGTTTCTTTTACCTATTTTTATAAAGTCTAATCTCCCGTTTCATTGTCAGTTCCTCAGTCACTCCTGGCGAAGTGTCACCCGAGCCTTGCTCTGACGAATGAACTATGATGTTTTGGGGCAGAGATGACATACCGGATGACAGCACTATGTCCACAAAGAAAACAGATAAGAAGAAAAATAATAAAACATCCAAACCGACCAAATTTTCAATCATTTCAGATAATCTTCAGATGTAAATAGTGAATACTCACATAAAAATGATTCACAATAGAGAATTACATATGGCCATGGGTGCCTATGCATTAGGGCAAGAGGGGGCACTTGCTCCCCTTGGAAAATGCAAATACCAATATTCCACATTAAAATTAGAAATCGTTGCTAAAATATTAACCGTAACCATTGTGTTAAAATGTGTTTTGCCCCTCCTGGACAAATTTATGTGGCGTAACCGTGACCATTGGTGTTTTTCCGCTTCCAGGAAAAATTTCTGTGGGCGCCCATGCATAAGGCACAGTTTTGCCATACGCTTTCCTTAACTGTCCTAGTCACAGGCAAGGTTTAATGCAATCAATTTAGCAAGAACAACCTAAGTGAACCATCAACATGCTATCAAGAGACTATTCATATAACTAGTAATGGGTAGTTTCAAATTGTGATACATCATTGTTGGTTCCAAGTCTTAAAATTTCAAACGTTATCATTTTGACATCATGTTTTTCAAGATAAATGTTACTATTGTGGTTGAATTCAGCTAGATTCTAACATTTTGCACTAGATGAGCAAGACGACAATAATAAACCAACATTTTCTAACAGAATTGCACTAATTCATCATTACCCGCTACACATAAGAACTTAACATGCAAGCGTTATTCTAAAGGACAGCAACAATAGAAAATAATTTCACTCTTCAAATCGTAAAATCACTCTAAAATTAAATTTGACTAAAGAAAGATTGTGAATTCTTGATTCTAATTTAAATGATTTCATCCATGACCATTTATATGTAAATATATTTTTACATGTCAGATAAACTCAACACAGTTTTTCTACATATGTCTCCAGAACGCGTGCATTGTATCGATGTCGTAAATAGCAATGAGAATCATTTTTATTCAGCTAAAAAATGGTGGAATGTAGATTGTATGACGAAGAAAATATATAGATTAGACTAGACTGTGTCTAGCAAATCGTTATATTATAATATTGACATACCTGAGACAGGTATGAAAAACCGACCGTCCGTTCCCTGAACAATGGCTGATCCACCAGAGGTTGAAGTTCCTGAACTGTTGGTTAATGCGAGATTCAAGAGTTGACCTTCACTCTGCTCAGAACCATCTTCATCTGACAGATTCAAAGGAAACTACAGTCAGTCCCCACTTAATTACTTCAACAATGTCACGTAATGTAATGCAACGTAACAGAATATTTGAATAGCACCTCTTCTAAGCAATCACCCAGAGCAACTCCCACTGCACATTGATACAAAAACAATAATCCAACAGTAACACATGCCGACCATTGATACCTCGGCGTCATTTTATCAATAGCCTATCATTTCCATGTATTACAGTATGTTTGCATTTACATTATAGGTCACAAAATTACAATATGTCTGTTAAGACAATTTACACTCATAATGCTGTGAAAAGTCAATGTCTAGTGCTGTGGAGGGAATGTTATATGTACATCATACAACATACGATGCAAAATAAATTACAAGAAGGCTGCAATGATTTGTGAAGAGCAGGGGTCGGCAACCTATGGCCCGTGGGCCACATCCTGCCCGCCAGTGAGTATAAACTGGTCCTACATCATTTTTTGTGAAAAAGGTCATAACCCTTTATAAGTCAGACAAGCAAAAAAGGTTATCATTAATTTTTCACACTTGATCTGTATATTTTTGAGAACTTTTGAACTTTTTCCAGCACAAACTTTCTAAAAATCATAAACTTTAAAGCTTTTTTGTGTAGAAAATCATCTTTGCATACCATTATTATTATTATTATTATTATTATTATTATTATTATTATTATTATTATTATTATTATTATTATCATCATCATCATCATCATCATCATCATCATCATCATAATTATTATTATTATTAGAGACAACATAGCGTCGTATGTATGGAAGACCAAAGTCAAGGGCGCTTTGGCATGAGTCACCCATAAGAATGATGGAACAGATGGGTCTTTAGGTTTTTCACGAACAACGCTGTGTCATCGGCTTTGGTTACAAAGTCACGTAGGGGATTCCATAAGATCGTGTTGCCTCGCGACACAGATCTGTCCCCGAACTTGGCTGTTTTGGCCGGTGGGGGGACTAGTAGTTGGACTCGATTGCTCGAACGGAGGAAAGTGCAGCGCTCAAGTGACGTGAATTTTGTAAAGAGCAAGGAAATATGCTCTGGACCGAGGGGATCGTTGAGTACTCTGTAGATCAGGAAACATTGCTTGGGGGCTCAAGCCTATAAGAGTATGGCTAGCATAGCCTTTTAGGTCATATCCAAGAATGTTATCAACATAGAGCTGTTTAAATTAAATTTACATTTAGCCAAAGATTTTTTACATAAAACTAATGATTAATTATTGGAGGATGCAGTTGTGATAATGTATCGTAACTATAGTTCATATCAAAGCCATCAGAAGTTGTGTTACATCATCATCGTCATTGTCATCGCCATCTCATCATCATTATTATCATCACTTTTACACAGCAAGAAGCGATTACCTAAGTGTATGCTGTCTTCGTCATCATCGTCATGACTCGAAAAGCTGTTGTTCATGTCCACTTTCTCACTTTTGATGTAAGCCAATTTAAGACTGCTGCTCTCTCCCTCATCGTACAATCTACAAGATCAAAGAGACAATAATACTAAAGTAAAAGAGAATAAAATTCTAAGCCCTGAAAAAGAAAAACGGAAAAAGACACGGAAAGAATATTAAGTCTTGAATAAAACCACTCACATGAAATTCTCCTTCAAAACTCATCAAGTATTCTGAATTTCCATTAATTGTATCATAAACTGCGAAAAAGAGATTAAACATTATGAAAATAATTACTTTGTCTTGTTCTTTGAAGCATTCCCTTCCCCAGAACCAGAATGATTGACCTGCAATCATCAAGATAACTTTAACATGATATAAGTTACATATAACATTGATGCATTGAGCAATCTATATACATTCTAATAAAATTATAAAGACAACACCGTTTTTAACATGATTGGTTTGCCATAATCTTAATAAATGGAATAGCAGGAATTGCTGAAAGGCAGGAAAAAATTTCTTTACCTTAATACATGCAAAAAAGAAAATTAATTATTAAACTATATTGAAGGCAAAATTTCTTTGAATGACTAGATTTACTTATTGATTTACTTATATATTACAACATTCATCTCCTGTTGAAACTTATTATGAGAAAATAGCAAGCAACTAAAAATTCAGTTTACCAACTCTTCAATAATATCTTTAAAATTTAATAAAATATTAATCGTGAAAGCAACTGACAATTTAAATGATCCATAGAACACTTTAATAACATTAGACATTACACAAATGATATTAACAGAATATTTATTATTATTGCTATTATTTTTGCTACAACTTTTAGTGTTAAGATAACAAGAAAATATCAACACCAATAAAGCAGGTAAGACCACTAAATAATAACAAGAACACACGTGCACGTATGTATGCAAGTGCATAGTCCATTTCTCAAAATATTGTGTGTGAATTCCTAATAATACCTGATAAAAGCGATTTCCAACTTTTATCATCTGTATCGTTTGGCCACTTTCGGAGTGGAATATTGCCGACTGGTTGTTGTTATTTCCAATGGCTGAAACTGGAAGCTGTACAACAGACAACGGGACCGCAGCAGACTGGCCGCCCTCACCACTCAGCCGAACGTTTGCAATGTGCTTTGCCATTTCAAGCACTTTCAATAGACAACAACAATACACTGCACACAATGTTCAGCAAACTGAAATACCTGTACAGTGGCATAGCCACGGGGGGTTTGGGAGGTTAAAACCCCCCTCGAACGGAGAAACAAAATATTTTTGATGTATTTCCATGCAATTTTTATTTTTTAGGTGATTTTTGGGGTGAAAATCCCCCCTTGGCGGTCATCGACGAAATTTTTTTTCAGAACCCCCCTTCGGAAATCCTGGCTACGCCAGTGTACCTGTATATATGGTTAATAAATTTTAACTCAAGAGTAACAAGATTTCATTGTAGACTATTTCTATAACTTAAAGGAACTGTGGCTGAATTTTAGTGAATTGTTTTTATTGATGGGCCTAATGCTACTTTACATTTTTAAATGTTCATTATAAAACCAAGAACTGCACTACTGCCTTGTACTATGGGACATACCTAACCACAATGCTTTCCCCCTAAAAATGACTAATACCGGGTAGATGAAACATTACTCATTCAAAACTTCTGCTGGCACAAATCAGAGTGCAAAAGAAAGCAATAAAATTATATAAATGATAATCTTCTTGGCTAATTTAGATAGAAAATTTTATAAATATTATTATGTTGCTGTAAATTTTAATAATATTTATCAAATTTTCTAACATAAACCAGAGGTCAGTAAGACATGGAGAAATAAATTAGTACAAACCACACTACCATGGGATTGTGCCTGCTTCTTGGTTTCACTAGCTTTAAATTTAAAATCTGAATTTTCAGTCTGCTACTGCCTTTTCATCCAAACTGTCCATTTATTGACAACCCTCACACTAAAAATTAGTCTTTTGTCTTTCTTTCCCTTTTCTTGCATTGCAGTAGTCTATTAATGTAATCGCTCATGTTGTATGCCTACTTTCGAAGTCATTATTTTGCATGTTTCTATTATATCTCCTCTTCTTGTTCTCTATCAAGCAGAAAATCAGTGGCATCGGCACAGTGTGGTAGAAATCTTCACCTAATTAACTCAGAATGTTTTTATTGCAATCAACATCCCCATTTTATATTTTGTGAGAAAGCAATATCCAAACCCAACTAACAGCAGACTCCTTTGTCTAAACTCAAAAAGTGATCAATGATAAGATGATGAATTCAACAAAAAACCTTAATCTAGCATTGTCAGCTTGTTTATCACGACCGTTCAATAAAAAAACTTGCCACTGTCTGTATATCGTCCTCTCCTTTGCAATTTAGACCAAGGCAACACAATAACTGCATGACCAGCTAACCTCTGGTATAACTCAGGCAGCACTATAAATATACTGGATCAATTCCCCTCTTTGGATCACAAGCATACAATCCATTTTCAGTCTATTATAGAGACAGAAACTGGGCTGAAATCAAGTACTTCAATCCCAATTCTGTTTTTAAGCAGTATCTAGGAACCTAGATAATAATAATATAATAATAACTAGATTTGGAATGGTTCAGCAGGGTCTGTCTTGTGTGAGTGCCACTATATTTCACTGTCATTCCATTCATTCACATTATGGTCTTGCTGTGTAATCTCATTCTTTGTCCTCTAATAGGTTGGTTTCTGTATTTTTCTTTTTTGTGTTCTTGTCTTTGAATCTGCAAAATAATAACAGAACTTTATGGCATACAATGTCATAAATGTCACAGTGGTTCTGACACAAAGCAGTCCCTACTGAATCACTTTAAACCTTGTTATATTATTATATTAATGCTCCATTCAGTTACTGCACTCACTACAATAGGCGCAAACTTCTGTTAAGTAGTTAGCCTCGAGTCCCCCTATCATCTTGAGGGGCTGCTAGGGAATGGGAACGGAATAGTGGTCCCCTCACGCTTTTCCACCCAAGTTTACGCCTATGCTCACCATTTCTACAATACTTCATTCTACAGTCGAATAGTCATACAAGAATCCAGCATCCTAGATTACTACGGTTTCTTTTAAAAACATAACTGAGAATGTGCGGGTCAAAATGCTGGCGCATCATAATTCTCGTCTCGGCGTAAAGTTTCTACGGTAGGCCCGGGGATGACGAAACCCCAGGCGTTCGTCGAATCAAACTCGTCGATTCGCCGACGTCTAACGGAGTCCGTCCGTCGACGGGACGGCGATCGACGCGAGGACGGCGAACCGTCGGCCTCGACAAGCGCCTTTGGGGGCATCGCGATTGCTAAGGGGACGAAAAGGCGCTTACGTTGAGATTACGTTGACTTTACTTCGTCACACAATCGCCATCGACGACGTAGCCAAGCATGCCGCCATAAAACGCGATCACGACGCACGAAATCCCCGTGAAAACCGGTAGCCGCTTGAGCACCCTTGGCTGTAAAAGCGAGCGCAGTGCTTGTTACTTTTCGGTTTCGTTTAGCTTTAGATGTTGACTTGGTTTAAATTCTAAACATTTACAGGTTTCAGTGTGGAAAATGAAAAATGACAGAATCGTGCAGTAACGTTGCTTGCCAAACAATTCTTCATCCATATCCGAATTGACAGCAAACTATAGGCCTATTAAAAGTTCGCCAGTTTCTCTACATCAGCTCAATGAAAATCTGGCATATTATGAATAAATTGCAAAAATCTGGAAGAAGTCCAACGTTTTACGGGCCAATGAGTACAAATTTTCACAAAAGTAGTATACATAATTCTCGTGCATCTACCTCAATGTTAGTAGCAGTAACACAGTAGCCTACATGCGTCATTCGCTGGTCATACCGTCAATGCTCGTGTGACTAACACGCTAAATGCCAACGTCTAGTAACCGCTAGAAATCGCCAAACACAAGTGAATCGCTTGGTACAAGTAAGTAAGTAAAAGCTCGTGAATTTCTATAGCGCTTTTAAAAGCAGCACCGCAGTAGCTCCTTATTCCTAGTCGCGTACTCTTAGTATGAACTATGAATACTATAGCCAAAGGGTCATTGTGGTTGGGACGGTACAGTTATATGGAGGAAATGATTTTTGAAGAGAAATTCGTTGAGTTTAGAAAGAAAAACTTTAGGAGATGTTGCAAGCGGTGAAGGAAATTGTGACTCGGAATGTGTTGTTTGATCATGGTGTAGATAGCGGATGGATGCTGACAGTGGCGGCAGTGGCGGCTCCACCGGGGGGCCAGGGGGCCCGTGCCCCCTATTGAGAACCTGGCCCCCCAGTGCCCCCCTCCAGTTGAGACCCTATACTTAATGCTCATCATCATCATGTGTCATCTTCATATCTGAAGGTTGACGGTCATGAGTTGTTTCCACTTCGTTCTGTCTTCAGCAATCCTTATCCTTATACTTATACTGTGTGTAGCGCGAAATTAGATTCAAGTGTCAATTTCCAACCAATACCGCAATGACACAAGCCGTGAAAGTTGCAAGTAGGCTTAGGTCTTAAGAGATTTATATGACTTGCAACCCTCCATACAGAGCTTGTATTAAGATTATTAGTGTTTCATCTTATTGTAGATTACAATAAGTTAGCAGGGTTGCGGCATGTTACAAAGCGTCTGAAGCGATTCGCACAGTTACAGAAAGTTTAGGAAACCCTGGTCTATAGAGTACTTTTAAATATTAATTATATTTGGCAATAACGCAAGGAAAGAGTATTCCCACCATTTTGCTATGAAACTCCACTAACAGTTGCGGAAACGTTTGACCTATTGGTTAAGCGATTTTGCCATACTAATAGGATTTTTAGGACGCGTAACAGAGGTATGTTCCTGGCAAAAATTCAGAGAAGATAATTTTCAAGAAATTTCAATATTCTATTTCTCTCATTTTGTCCTATTTGACAAAAATAAGAATAATTCTGCCTAATATATTTGCCATACTTTCATTCGAATTGAATCAGAGCTTTTGTTTTGCCATTTATTCAACACTCAGAAGATTCCTTTCAACCAACGTTCACCAGATGGCGTAATGCATTTTAAAAACACATTGCATGCTATGATCAGGGTCGCGTACAGCACATTACAAAACCGCTGAAGTGGGCCGCGGTTCCAAAATGTTTGGGAAGCCCTGATCTAATTGATTCCTTCTCTTGTTCGTCTAAATATTCATTAAGCTAATTTGCTGTTCACAGTTTGCGCTGAATGTCAGACATGTTCCTCCTGTATCCATTCGATTTGATAGATCTTAAAGTGTTCATAATTAATCAAGGGCAACCATGAACTCTTAAATGAAGTCGCTGTTCATTTTCATTTCAAACATAGGCGTAAACTTCTATTAGACCTCTGGGCGCAAGTCCCCCATTTTTGAAAGGCTGTCATAGGGAATGGGGAAGGTGCAGTACAGGGCTTGGCTCCCCACTTTTCTTTCTCTTTTGCGTCAATGATTTCAAATCTCTATTTTAATAAGACATTTCTATCGCTGGCTTTCTGTAAGTCTTACTTTTAATTGTATCGATATTTGGAGCTGCGTGCCTTGCGCAAATCATTAAATAAAAGACCAATTGCCCATAGTCTAGGCCGGGGCACGGACATTCTCCCCCTGGACATTATCCCCCGGACATGATCTCCTTCCGGACATTATCCCCCGGACATATCCCCCCGGCAAAGAAGTAATGAACAATGTGAATCAATATAATAGATCTTAATTTTAAAAGGTACTTATCGGTTATCTGATGCCATGGCTGCAGTCAGTATCGTTTAGGGTTAGTGTTTTGTGTCTGGTTTATGGCGTGGGTAATGATTATAGTCAAAGTCCACAAAGAAAACAAAAGGGGATTGTGTCCGGCAGTGTCATTTCAAAGGGTGTACCGGGGGGGGGGATAATGTCCTGGGGGATTATGTCCAGGGGAAGAATGTCCTACACTCGTCTAGACCAGAAGTTATTAGGCCTAATTGTTGGAGCCTTTGCAAGTTCACAACAAAGCGTGAATCTTTATCAGTAAGTAGGCCTACGTGTATGATATAAAAGCACTGTGAAAAAATTTAAAAATCTGTGCACTCAATGTTTTCCTCTGTGCGCTTGCTTTGCTTGCGACCTCTGTGCGCGCGGACATGCGCACAGCTTAGAGAGAACATTGCTTGCACCCCCTCCCCCTCCGGACGCCCATGGTTTTGAACATCTTTCTCCCAGTCAGATTCAATTTTTCAGGACAGATGCAACAAATGTATATAGGCATACAGGAGCATTAGTATACGTGAAGAGTGGTTTCATTTTGATAATAATGTTCTAGAAAAAAATCGAGATATTGGGCAGTGGCTATTCTAGCCACCTAGACATTGGGGAGTTTACAATTTTTTTGGGGGAGGGAAAGACATTGGGGGAGATCATACTACTTGCCAAAATGTCAAAAAACATTCGGGGGAATTCAAACTCGGGAGCGGGGTGGGAATCCCCCAGAGAAGGCCTAGAATGAGCACTGGATATTGGGTCTTGATGAAGTACTTGGAAAGAAGTTACAATATGACATCTAAGCATTCCATTCCACTGTCATCTAGTAATGATAATGGTTCCTGGTGAACTGAACGCGGAGACCACGTGACCAGTGCCGGATTAACTTCTTGGAGACCTGGCGCATACAACGCAACGAAACTTTAAAGGCCCTCAGACACCCTCCAAGTTCGAAGTTTCAAACCTCTGTCAAAAATTATGAAAATTAATTTTAAAATATAGAAAAATTCCTTAAATATATTTATTTAAAATGAAATACATTTAGTACTGCTCTGATTAAAATTCATTGTTCGTGATTTAATAAAAATTTATTTATTTAAAAATTGATAATAATTGAACCAGTGGGCCTGGCGCAAATACGCCAGTTGCGCCATGGTTAATACGGCACTGCACGTTACCAGGGTGCGATTTTTGGATGTACTTGATATACTTTTGCTGTTATCACATCTCCAGCCACCAACGAATTCAAACTCAAACTATATATTAGGGTGGAGTGAAAAAAACTTTTTTTGGAATTTTTAATTCCAATAGTGATCAAAAGTTGCCTGTGATAGCGCACAAGTACTGCAAGAAATTTGGCAGTCACATGTTGACGTCTTCTGCCCTCTACCGGACGATTTAAAGACGCCATATTGATTTTTTGAAATTTGAAGCCATTTTCGGTTGCAACATTTCATATTAACATTACATAAATCTATTTTTACTACTGTGCATTAGCCACGATTTTGCAAATATACGTCGCGCACGACTACAGTGGCCTAGTTGAAGACGATTCCCTGCTAATTATTGTTTTTATCAGTAAATGCGGAATTATTATGGCTGAAAGTAGTCGGAGAAAAGCGCCGGACTGTTCAATATTTGCAGTTTCAAGCTACAGAAAGATATGGAATATCTGATAGAGCTGCAGCAGACATTGCATCAAGCATACTTACAGACTTTGGAATGGTAACACCTGGCGATTATTCTGAAGTTATTGAGTATTGACCGATCAAAACTTCGAAGAGAAAGAAAACGGCCGCGTGTAGATCTGATCGCGGAGTCTGCAAGCAGAACCACGGATCTATCTTCGTGGTTTGTACCTTGATGGCAGAAAAGACAAGACCCTAATGCAGAAAGAGGTTGGAGGTAAGCTGCATCGCAGGACTGTTTTTGAAGAGCACATAGTGCTGATTGAAGAACCCAACTCAAACTATCTGGGACATATTGCTCCAGTGCGTGGCAATGCTGCGTGTATACAGGAGGGCATATCAGATTTCTTAGAAGAAAGAAAGATAAGCATCCAATCGTTGGCAGCCATAGGTTGCGATGGAACGGCAGTTAACACAGGACATAAGGGTGGTGTCATCCGATTGTTAGAAGTACATCTGAAGCGTCCACTACACTGGTTCATATGCCTATTGCATGGCAACGAGCTGCCACTACGTCACCTGCTCGAGCATCTTGACGGCAGTACTACAGGACCACGCAGTTTTTTCAGACCCACTTGGACAACAACTTCAACGATGTGAGAATATGCCAATGGTTCAGTTCAAGGAATTTGAATGCGATTTACAAGTGCTACCTGACTCTGTTTTGCAGGATCTCAGCACAGATCAGAGATACTTGTACGACATGTGTCGAGCTTTCAATAGTGGTTCATGCGATGAAGCACTGTTGAATCAAAGTCCGGGAAAACTCGTGATGTCTCGTTGGTTGACTCTAGCTAGCAGAGTACTACGCCTGTACATGGCCACCAAGGAACCAATCAAGTCTCTCGACAATCACAGAGTACGTATTGAAGGTCTACGCCCTGTTTGGTTTGCAGTAAAGTGCAATCCGTCCTGCAAAGATGGTGCAAAGCATCTGTGGATGCTCGTTAACAAATCGCGATATTTGCCTGATGATTTGAAGTCGATAGTCGATCCGGTCATTGAGAGAAACGTCTTCTATGCTCATCCTGAAAATTTACTTCTCTCAATGATCATGGATGAGCGAAAAGCAATTCGAGAATTGGGACTGAGACGGATAATGAAGGCTCGATCGTGCAATAAGCCAGAGAGAGGAGTTCGCATATTTCAACTGCCTAGTCTGCGATTTAATGCATCCGATTATACAGAATTAATTGATTGGCAGTTGAAATTACTGAGCCGCCTCTAACGAAGGTCATAAGTGATGACGAACTGGAACAGTTGTTGTCTAACAATTCCGACAAATCAGCAATTGAATTCCCTCGCTTTCCTTGCCATACTCAAGCAGTCGAGAGGTCTGTTAAGGCCGTTACAGAGTCAGCATTGACGGTTGTTGGACAACATGCAAGAGATGGATTAGTCCGAGCAAAATTTGAAGCTAGGAAGACAATGTCCGCATTCACAACAAAGCGTGATTTCGTTACTAAATAATTTCATTTCCAATGCAAACAAATGTGAATATTCTGAATATAACTTTGGCCCAGCGCTATCTGTGACTACAGTGAATAGACCACACCAATTTACCTAGTTTAAGCTGAAGTATTACAATAAGTATTAATGTTGTTCAGAGTTCACGTTCACTCTTGGTAGATATATACAAAATTCTTACTTTCGCATATTAATAATGTAACTGACTCGGTAGAGGGTAGAAGATGTATACATATCAATCTCATATTTGTCACTTTTATCTATATGTTGTTATGCAACTTTTATTAGGTATTGGATTCCTTAATTACAATTTTTATGATTTTCCCAATACTTTCACTACATCTATCATATTAAAATCCTTATCTGTATGTCTCTCTGTCTGTTACCTTCAAGCGTTCTGATTGGTTGACTATTGGTAGACGGTTTAGACCGTTTAGTCCTTACGTCGCGATGCGTTGGTGGACGATGTTCGAAGACGACGTTGCTATTGGTAACAATTGTTCGTAGCTTGAGGATCTTAACGTACATTTTAACGTACACAAAAAATACGTGTACAGCGTCACAAATGGCCACATTTGCGTGATTTTAACGTACATAGGCCTAATTATTACGTGGCGCAGAGCTTGGCTAGGTTGCGATCATTGAAATGTTGTTCAGCATGAATTCAATGATTGGGTATTAGGTATAGGTATTGGATTAGTATTATCCTGCACTGCGAGCGAAGCGAGCATCTTTCTAGTCCGTCTTTAAATCGTCCGGTAGAGGGCAGAAGACGTCAACGTGAGACTGCCAAATTTCTTGCAGTACTTGTGTGCTATCAGAGGCAACTTTTGATCACTATTGGAATTAACAATTCCAAAAAAAAGTTGTTTTCACTCCACCCTACTATATATCATCTCAACAGTCAACAATAAGAAAATAGGCTCCTCCGACTTGATTCAAACTTCCAACCAGGTGCTCCATGATGATGATGATGATGATGATGAAAATAATAATAATAATAATAATAATAATAATAATAATAATAATAATAATAATAATAATAATACTAATAATAATAATAATAAAATAATAATAATAATAATAATAATAATATTAATAATGCGGTTTGTGGTCTGAGGCGTCCCCGATGGACACCTATGTGTTTGAAACGGACGATAAAATTAAAAAATAATAATAATAATAATAATAATAATAATAATAATAATAATAATGTGATTTCAAGTGGTTTAGGAGGCTAAGTAAGCCTGTGTGAAAACAGCCCTGTCTTTATCTCATGTCTAGTTCTGACACCCCTTTCCTCATATCACGAGTTACCGGTCATTTCGACAAGTCCATTACCGTAGATTTGCGCTACATAAATATTAATTAGTTGTTTCCGATTTGTTCTTCCTCCAGGAGTGGCGTAGATTGATACGGCGTGGAGATGGAATATGAGATTCGCGTCGACGAGGCATACTTTGAAGTTTTGTCTCGTTTCCACCCCGTAATTCCCCATATTTTGTCTCATATCGCAGCGCACCCTTGACATCAATAATTCACCGTTGCTATTGAAGTTTCCGCAGTCGGTCGCCAGGGGGCCGAACAGATCGTTTGCAGTCTGCGCCACGCTATGACGCGTTCGATTAATTATCAACTCCACCACAGATCATATATGTCGCCATGTTGGCGTATATATATATATATATATATATATATATATATATATATATATATATATATGTGTATATATAGGAGAAAGAGAATCAACTGCCGTAAAAACTCATTTCTCATTTTTATAGCAGAAAACGGATCAAGATCATAAAATTATTTATTTCTCTCGGAGCGACTTGAATTTTTCCGATGGAGGGAGGGTTTGCGCTTTTAAAAATTATTCTATTTTCTGCGTTGATTAAGATTTTGGCCCCCGAAAGTTTTCTGACTTTTCTTAGTCTAATCCTTTTGTTTGTTCGTCTGTTTGTCCTCCTCTTCCCATCGCTGTCTTGGCATTTGCTCGTCGTTCCAGTAGGCCTACCCCAGAAATCGAATACAGCGGTACAGCGGATGCCAATGGCGGCTCCAGGATTTGGCAAGTGGGGGCGGGGGGCTTTGGGGTGGCAACTACTAAGCATGGAGCCGACTATTTTTCATAAGTCAGCACATGCAGAAACAATGTCACCGTCGAGGGGCCAGTGGGGAGGGGCAGGCATTCAATTGGGGGGTAGGGGCAGGGTTTAATCTAGGTCGTTTCCGGGGAACTTTTTCCCTCGGAAATTTTAAATTCCCCCCGGAAATTTTGGCATACTACATTAACTAACAGCAGCACCCTAGCAGAATAAATTCCCCCAGCTTTGTCAGTTTGCCC
Organism: Metaphire vulgaris; assembly: GCA_018105865.1. NCBI lineage: Eukaryota > Metazoa > Annelida > Clitellata > Crassiclitellata > Megascolecidae > Metaphire > Metaphire vulgaris. The sequence goes on from CM030865.1 coordinate 5,328,965, forward strand.
CCGGAGTCCAGAGTCTAGATTAAACACTGCATGGGGAGGGACCCCTGTGGAGCCTCCTCTGGTCAATTGCGAAAGAATCTTGGAAATACGAATGAAATATGAACGGAACTTCAATTATAAGCGCTGTCGACAACTGGATTATATGACAACATTAACGACGCCAGTCGAAGAAGACGGCGACGAAGATCACAAAATGATCGATGGACATTCTGGGGTGATCGTCGAGTTGATCCTGGTTGACACCAAGCGGAAGCACGACATGACACCGGTCGACAACACCTGAGTAGGTACATCTATAGATTGTCAACGATCATGACAAAGACGATGTATATGTACGAACCAACCGAGATGGTGAAATGTATGGCAGGACGCGGCTGGAATACATAATTCCCAGTTCTCGATTACAGTTCAGTCATGAAACAAAATAGAAATGCCGACGAGTGAATAACTATTATAGTTTTATTTAAAATGACTGTAAAACATCGAACGGTTTTACTGGTTGTGCATGTAAGTCAATATATATAACAACGCCTTCTGAGTATTTCACTGTACGTGTCGATTGTTCTTTAAAAATAATACGAGGACTCTGTTTACCCTTTAGATTCACATGTCATTCTAAACTATTCTGCAGCACCATTTAATTCAGTGATTCTCTAAGTAACTGGGGTCTGCGGTTCCATTGGGGACCGACAAGCGGTTTCAGGGGACATAAAAGGATATCACTTTTTCAAGATATCTCACCGACACAGATCAGAACACAAAACACACTGATGGCTCTAAGAGTGCTGATTCCATTTGAACTTAAATTTGATGAATAAGATTTGCAATTTTCTGATTAAATAATTTAGGGGATGTCCATTAATTACGTCAAAAAATTGTGGGTAATTTTGACCCCTCCCCTTGTCAACAACTGTCAACTTTCAGTGACCCTCTATAATTATGTCAAAAACGTTTGACAACCCTCCACCACTATGATCAGTGACGGTGACAATGGTCCCTAAACAGTTTATAAGAATATTATTTGATGACTTTTCTCCCTTTTTTAGTTCTTCAAGCGCCATAATGTGGTGGTCATGACTCATGACCCTTTTTGCTTGTCAGGCTTTTTCCTTTGTAATAAATAGTATTCCGTGCAATTTCCTATTTTTATAATTTGTACAAATTGAAATCGCTGACCTCAACTTTTCTTGACCCCCTGTCAACAACTGTCAAACTTTTCCAACCCCCCTATTTTGTTGACGTAAGTTAATGGACAGACCCTTATTATGAAAACAGGAAACCTGTGTGTTAAATAAATTCAATTTAAAATTCAAAATTTACATTGGTCCACGAGTCATCAAAAAATTTCAAAGGGACCGCCACGCAAAAAATCCTGAAAATTTCGAGAACCACTGATTTAATAATGATCGTATTTTGGCACTTAGATGCAAATATATATATATATATATATATATATATATATATATATATATATATATATAGGCTTGAAATAGTCTATCCAAACTTAGACGCATTTAAAATAGATGAATAGATTGTAGAACACAGCGTTCAAACGGTTCAGCACGGCACGAATATCATGAACACGGCATAGAGTATATTAGAGATGTGCGCATAACCAGGAAGTCTGCAAGACGGTAAGTATAACTACTGGACCTCAGATCAAGGACAATGAATTTTGGTGGTCAAACTCAAAGCTGATTGGTCAAACAACCTAGCGGTCTACACGGAAACTATATTTGGTCCATATCAGTAGCAACAACGGTTGTCAAATGGATATCTGCTAAACCAGTAACAGCAGTGGCGGCTCCAGTGGGGGGCCGTTGGGGTGACATTCTAATCTAAATTTGTAGTGTATGGGCTGTTAGGGTCCCAAGGTTTTGAAGCACTTGAAGTTCCCAGTCTAACAGACTCCCTGACATAACACAGTCAAGATCTCCACTTAGATGACTATATACTGTACACTGCAGTAGGATTAGATAAGATAAGATTAGATTAGATTAACGTGCAGTTAATTCGATTGGTTAGAGCAAAAGTCAACACAGCAGGTCCTATGGAAAACACTTCCTTCGCTAGCGTTTAATAGAATTACCCTTTCGATAGAAAGTTACCCTTTCGATAGAAAGTTACCCTTTCAGTAGATTACCCTGATGTTTCACTCTTCGCGGTCTTATGACGCGCCGTGTCATTTCTAGGATTTTGAATTTGGGAAGGGGGTGTCGGGAAAATCTGAGGAAGTGTCGGAATTTTTAAGTCTCTGCCCAAAAAAGGCTGACAAGCAAAAAAAGGTCATCCGAGAATAAAAGTTGAAGGGGTGTCCTTCTCCATTTGGTGGTGCTCTGAGCTAATTAGTATGCATTTTGTATGCATACCATTGTCGCATTACCAAATGTGGGGGGGGGAGGTGTCGACCTCAAATTGGGGAGTGTTAGAGGGGGTGTTAGGGGGTGTAAAAATATCCCTGGACGCGACGTTAGGGACTCCGTGATTCTGGTCACGTAGGCCAGGCGGTCTCTCGCAGTTCCAGACGCGTTATCGATTATACGTTCAGAATTTCGTGTCCGATTCTCGGTTATCGACACGAGTTGTTTCCTCCGGACTATACTCGCCATTTCCATGGATCGACCCACAGTTGGCCAGACCGTCGACCCCCCGAAGGGACGCGGTTGTAACCGTCGGACTGGCCGGGAGGTCGTCGGTCTCTGTGATGTTGCTCAGTCTGTCGAGAGCGGTGGAATGAGTTCGGGGCTGGCGGAGAGGTCCGAGCAGTTGAGCGTTCGTGGATTTCGTGCAGATGGTGCTGTCCGTGGCCGAGGCTGTTCCCGTGCTCCGGTGACGCTGGAGTTGGAAACAGTTGGAAAGAACGACGGAAAAGCGATCGTTGAACGCCATGTAGATCCAGGGGTTCGTACAGCTGGTCAGACTCGCCAACAGCATTATTATGACCATCGCCTTACCTGGAAGAGTTATAGTAAAGCAACACAGAAAGAGTATTATAAGCTCACCCAGATGAAGCGATGTCATGTATCGGCGTATCTTACCCGGTAGAGTGAGCAAGGTGTTCTACCTACAAGTTGGTGACTCTCTCTCTCTCTCTCTCTCTCTCTCTCTCTCTCTCTCTCTCTCACACACACACACACACACACACGTTCCCTGTCTCTTTCTCTTTGTCTCCATCCATCTGTTTCTGTCTCTCTTTCTGTCTCTTTCTCTTACTCTCTGTGTCTCTTTGTCTCTGTCTGTCTCTCTTTCTCTGTATCTTCTGTTTATCTCTCTTCTTTTTTCTCTTTCTTGTTCTTTCTGTCTGTCTCTCTTTCTCGCACTCTCTCTCTCTCTCTCTCTCTCTTTCTCTCTTTCTCTCTCTCCTTTCACTCTTTCTCTGTCTGGCTGTCTATCTCTCCATTTCTGTTTTGATCACTAATGCTATTTAGTAAATATTTACATAATCACCGACGTCATACAAGTTGCTTATTCTACCTAATAAGCAAATATAAGTAAACCAAATAAGTTGCTAAGGCGAGGACGTCCTGAAACCGGTCATTTTAAAGCACCATATAATAATTATTTCACGCGTTTGGAGACCGCTACAATGTATAATACACTGTACAGAGAATCATTTATACGAGAGATTTTTACGGCGAATCTAAAAACAATCACAAAATGCGTGAAATGCGTTCTTTTTCTCTTGCCTTTCGCGTATATCTTTGATGCTGTTTAGCATTCATTCCGACACCCGCCGTCTCGGGCAGGGGGACAGAACCTCCACGCCCCCGAAGCCCCCCCGTCTGACAAATTCCCGTTCTCCGACTCGCGTCCGGACGTCCCGGACGCAATGTTCACCACTTTCGTCAACGGACAAAAAGAGGCGTCCGGCGTCCACTTGGTTTCAATTATAGGACGCCGTCAAGCGAGCCTTGCTTCGATCAATTTCCGCTAGGAGCAGTTCCCGTCGTTTGGCGGTCTGTCTTTGATCACCGATCGCAGACGACAGTCGGTGTCCTTTGATCAGTGGTCAATGCACGCGCCGGCGGGTCATTCCGTTGATCTGCGATGCCTCCTCTGCCTTCTCTGCTGCTTTAACGCCTTCTCTCTCTCTCTCTCTTCGCGTGGTCTCTGTGCAAGTTTATCCCCGATCTGAATTAATCCTAAACTTCTATAGCGCCGCTTCAAAAGGCACCGAAGCATCAGCCCCTAAGCTCTGGAATTCAATACCAACATCACTTCGCATAACTAACATCTTATCCATCTATCAGATCTGGCCTTAAAACACATCTGTTTGACTTGGCTTAACCCCCTTAGATTACTCTCCCGCCGTTTCGGACTGATCTTCTGGCTTGACCTGGCTCTAATGCTATTTGGATTTGGTGCGCCATCGGCTGATGCCCTGGGCATTATGATAGTGGCGCTATAGAAGTTGATTGATTGATTGAGCCGATGGCGCACCAAATGAAAATAATTCAAGATCCAGATCGGGTGACAGTTCATGGTTGATACGTTATGTCAAAAAGATGGGAGTTTATAGTTTAGGGTCGACATTGCGTCATAACTATTATTCTATTCTATTCTATTCTATTCTATTCTATTCTATTCTATTCTATTCTATTCTATTCTATTCTATTCTATTCTATTCTATTCTATTCTATTCTATTCTATTATTCAATTCAATTCAATTCTATTCTATTCTATTCTATTCTATTCTATTCTATTCTATTCTATTCTATTCTATTCTATTCTATTCTATTCTATTCTATTCTATTCATGACGATTTATATAGCGCAGGCTGCACAGTAACATAGCGAGGGCCATAGTCAAGAGCGCTTTACATGGTGCTTTACATTATTGTGCCAAAGCATCATTAAAAGTATCGGCATAGCCACTGTTTTATCCAGACCGCAGGCCTCGGGGGGACAAATTGACTTGGCTGGAGGGGAAGAGACACAGTTCAATTAAAACATTTGTATCACTGCTTACCCCTTTTTTTTGGGGTTAGAGGATTTTGAGGTTTGGGGAATCTCCTTAACAGACCGATAAAACACTGGGTATAGGCAGCGCTCAATAATATGTCAGTCAATCAGTCAGTCCTTTCTTCCGTTCTTTCTTTGTTTCTTTCTTACATTGATTCCTTCATTCATTCATTCGTTCATTCCTTCCTTCCTTCTTTACTGCTTCCGTTCGTTCTTTCTCTCTTTCTTTCCTGCCTTCATTCCTTTCTTTCCTTCCTTTCTTCCTTCCTCTCTTTCTTTCTTTCATTCTTTCTTTCTTTCCTTCTTTCCTTCCATCCATCCATCTTTCCTTCCTTCCTCCCTCCCCTCCCTCCCTCCCTTCCCTCCCCCTCCTTCCTTCCTTCATGCCTTTCTTTCTATCTTCCTTCCTTCTTCCTCGCTTTCCTTCCTTCCTTCCTTCCTTCCTTCCTTCCTTCCTTCCTTCCTTCCTTCCTTCCTTCCTTCCTTCCTTCCTTCCTTCCTTCCTTCCTTCCTTCCTTCCTTCCTTTCTTCCTTCCTTCCCTCTCCTCTCTTTCTTTCTTTCTTTCTTTCTTTCCTCCTTTCCTTTCCTTTCTTCTTTCTTTTAGTGATTCATTTATTCATTTGGATGAGGAATGATCTAACAGGTGTGCGTTCCCTTGCCTTCGAATGGCGCCGTTTCGTCCCACGCCGCCCACATCTGAGAGACGAAGAACGGTCCGTAGCAGGCGATCGAATTGGCGATGACGACCAGCGTCAGTTTGACCGTCTTCACCTTCGCCTGGGAGACGATCCGCACGTGGACCCTCGGTCCCTTCGAGCGCTGCTCTGCCGTCGGCGGCGGCAGCGTCGGCGATGGAGGAGGCGGAGGCGACTCGCGGTGCGCCCGGCGCCGGTGGTCCGTCGTCTCCTTCAGACCGGCGCTGCGCCACACCGTCAGGCAGATCCTGGTGTAGAGAACGACGAGGATGACGAGCGGAAGGAGGTAGATGGACAGCGTCACCCACGTCACGTAAACGGACAGCGTCCAAGATGGCTGCATAGAAGGGATGGAAGGGTTCACAACAGACGACAAAGAATTATTAATATCATACTAAAATTAATTAATAACTTAATAATATTCAAATAATAAAGTAAAAGCATTATTGATCATGATTAATTGTCAATATTATTAATTAATAAGTAATTAATAATTAATTAATAGGCTACTCACTGTAAGTGGTCTATCTATGGTAAGACAGCAGAAGGTTTTAAGCCAGTTTGCGGCCATATTTGTAAAATTCTAGACAATGGCCGCCATTTTTAGTATTGCAACCATAGAGATTCTCGCAAAACTCCTCCCCCACCAACTATTCACCGGTTTTGCGAGAATCTCACGACCGGTCCCGGTCCGAATAGAGGGGGTTGGTACGCCGCTCCAGTGGCTACGCAAAAATGGTAGCACTAGTAAGTAGTAGTAGTCGTCGTCGTAATAGTAGTAGTAGTAACAGTAATAGTCGTGTTAGTAGCAATAGTAGTACTAGTAGTATAGCGGCTGTTGTAGAAATAGTAATGTAGTAGTAGTAGAATTAGTAGTGGTGGTGGTGGTAGTAGTAGTAATGGTGGCAGTAGTACTGGTACTAGTAGTAGTAGTAGAGCAGTATCAGTAGTAGTATTATCTTGTAGTAATCATAGTAGTCGCAGTATTAGTAGACCTACTAGTAGTAGTTGTTGTGGAAATAGTAATGTAGTAATAGAGTGGTGGTGGTGGTGGTGGTGGTAGTAGTAGTAGTAGTAGTAGTAGTAGTAGTAGTAGTAGTAGTAGTAGTAGTAGTAGTAGTAGTAGTAGTAGTAGTAGTAGTAGTAGTACCTGCACTATTATTATTATTATTATTACTATTATTATTATCATCATCATCATCGTTAGTAGTAGTAGTAGTAGTAGTAGAGCAGTATCAGTAGTAGTATTATCTTGTAGTAATCATAGTAGTAGCAGTATTAGTAGGCCTACTAGTAGTAGTTGTTGTGGAAATAGTAATGTTGTAGTAGAAGTGGTGGTGTATGCATGGTAGTAGTAGTAGTAGTAGTAGTAGTAGTAGTGGTGGTGGTAGTAGTAGTAGTAGTAGTAGTAGTAGTAGTCGTAGTAGTAGTCGTAGTAGTAGTAGTAGTAGTAGTAGCAGTAGTAGTAGTAGTAGTACCTGCATTATTATTATTATTATTATTATTATTATTATTATTATTATTATTACTATTATTATTATCATCATCATCATCGTTAGTAGTAGTAGTAGTAGTAGTAGTAGTAGTAGTAGAGCAGTATCAGTAGTAGTATTATCTTGTAGTAATCATAGTAGTAGCAGTATTAGTAGGCCTACTAGTAGTAGTTGTTGTGGAAATAGTAATGTTGTAGTAGAAGTGGTGGTGTATGCATGGTAGTAGTAGTAGTAGTAGTAGTAGTAGTAGTAGTAGTAGTAGTAGTAGTAGTAGTGGTGGTGGTGGTAGTAGTAGTAGTAGTAGTAGTAGTAGTAGTAGTAGTAGTAGTAGTAGTAGTAGTAGTAGTAGTAGTAGTAGCCTAGTAATAGTATCGTTTGAATGTGTTTATATTCTTCTTCAGACGGTCTCTCTCTACCTCAAAGGCCCCGTTGCAGTCGCTGATGTGCGGCGCCGAAGGGTGAGGTCCGTAGCTGAAGATGAACAGCTGGGGAACGGCGAACACGAACGACACGACCCACGCCGCCCCCACGAGGCAGCGCATCCGCCTCCGGCCCCAGCTGTGCGCCTCCAGCGGATGACAGATGGCCAGATAGCGATCGATGGCCGTCGTCACGAGCACGTACGAGGCGGCGAACATGGCCACCAGCTGCCCGTAGGTGACCAGCTTACAGAGGAAACGTCCGCCGCGAAAGTGGAACGTCCCTTTCCAGGCGAGCTGCGGCAGGACGTGGAAAAACCCGACGAACAGGTCGGCGACGGTCAGGTGGATTATCATGGCGTTCATCCGACTGAGCTTCTTGTGACGGGCGATCGATAGGAGGACGTAAAGAACGGTAACGTTGCCGGCCAGAGCGAGGACGAAGATTGCGCCGAGAACGGCTATCTCGACCTTCGCGAGGTCCTCGTCACGGGACAGGGTGGTCCGGATTGGGTCTGCGGTGGTCGAGTCGCTGCTGGCGTTGGAAGAGGATGCGGGAAGAAAGGGACCCGGTAGATCGGCGCTGGAGTTGATCGCGACGAAGGGTAGATGGCGATTCGCTGGATTCGCATGGAACTGCATGACGGAAAATATACGACTGCTGCTGCTGCTGCTGGAAAAAGGAAACAGAAAGAAAAGAAAAAAGCATCATAATAGATACAACAGAATAGAAAGCATCCTGAATTCACAATCCTATGAATTTGAATTTTTGATTTCAAGAATAGTATTTCTCGCAATTTTGAAATGTTGCGAACAGGGATATCTTTACACCCCTCTAACACCCTTCGCTCCAACCAGTGTTTAATCTAGGCCGTTTCCGGGGGAAAAGTGCCCTTTTCCCCGGAAATTTCAAATTCCCCCTGAAATTTTGGAATACTACATGGACTAACAGCGGCCCCTAGCAGAATTCCCCCCGGCCTTGTCAGTTTCCCTCGACTTTTTCAATTTCCCCGGAGTCCATGAGTCTAGATTAAACACTGCCCCCAACTTGAGACCGACACCACCAACACCCCCAATCTCGGCTATGGGATGACCACTTATGCTTGACAGACTTTTTGGGAGGGGACCCTCAGAATTTACGGACACACCCCCTCCAAATTGATAATCCTAGCAATAATCCTGTTTGCGAACGAAACGAAAGTGAAATAGAACCGAATTATTTTAAGCAATCGCGTCCAATTCAGTTTCTCATCCAAACGTGTTGGACATTTAGTAGAACTTATTGATACCAGATGTGCATTGACTGCACTGTTCAATTCAGAGTTGAGTCTGCAGAGTGACTCACTAATCGAAGCAGCCTAGACCTAACCTCCTCCTCCCTCTCTTGCACCTTCTCTCCCCTCCTTCCTACTCCGTTACTTTTTTTTTGATCGCAGCATGTTTGTACGCGACGGTTTCACTTACAACTGTTGAACTGATCAGGCCAATATGAATCACTATGCAGAGCAATAATCGTCTGTGACCCCAGCTAGAGAGCGAGCGAAAGCGATTTCACTGCAGTACGCGAAGAAATTTGACGTAACTTTAAAAATGCTGCACCGAATGGTTTGAATGTGAAGTAATAGACCAATTCGCCCAGAATACCGCTCGGTCTCTGTCTGTCTGTCTGTCTCTCTGTGTCTTCACTTTTCTCTCTCTCTGTCCCTCCGCTTTTCAAAGGCTCTCTCTCTCTCTCTCTCTCTCTCTCTCTCTCTCTCTCTCTCTCATCTGTCTATCTTTCACCTTCTCTATATGACCCCCCGCTATTCATCTCCCTTCTCTCTCTCTTTCTCTCAATTTAAAGGTTTCAGGTAATATGCTTTCTACTGTAATCTCAGCAGAGGCGTCATTTGGGGGGGCTGGGAGGGGCGTGCCCCCCCAAGGAAATGAAAATATTAATTTACAATGTATTAATGTGCAACAAAAAACAAAAATGGGACGTCATTTGCGTTTGGGGGGCAAAAAACTTGATGTCGAGTAACCCGAAGAGTAACTAATCGTAAAAAAGGGCTGACAAGCAAAAAAAGGTCGTCAACATTTTTGGAAACTCGTCAAGTCGAAAAATTGAAATTTAAAATTTAAAAATGTAAAAAAATTTAAAAGAAAAATTTAAAAAATTTCTCGCCCCCCAAGAAAAGTGTGAAATGACGCCACTGAATCTCAGTTTGGATTTAAACGAAATCATGCAACTTACGTGCCTCTTTTAACTTTATCTGATGAAATGACAGCTAATTTTGAAGAAAATAAATACACTATTGGCGTATTTCTTGACTTAACTAAAGATTTTGATCAAATTGACCACAATTTGTTACTAATCAAATTAAAATATTATGGCACTAATGGAGCATTCCACCTTTGGTTAACTAGTTATCTCACAAATCGTATTCAATATACTCATTTAAATTCCATAAACTCTAGGAAATTGAATATTAGATTTGGAGTACCTCAGGTATCTATTTTGGGACCTATCCTCTTTATTATCTTTATTAATGACTTGCCCAATGTATCAGACTTTTAAAAATGCATACTGTTTGCTGACGACACTAACCTTGTAGCTAGTCATAATAATAAAAATGATCTTATTTTACCAAAAATATGAATTAATTAAAGTTTATACTTGGTTTCAGGTTAATAGAGCAAATTTTATTATCTTCCACCCCAAATGTAAATTACTATCCAACTTGACAAATAAAGTTAAAATAAATAACATGGAAATTACTCAAAAAATTCAACTAAATTTCTGGGAACAACCACAGATCAGAACTCATACAGTATATTGGAAAAATCACACTGAAATATTAATAAATAAATTATCTAAAAACCTACAAATTATTAGACATGTTATGAAATATATTAATAAAAAGGCACTACTAAATATTTACTTTACATTGATACACCCTTACATTGAATACTGCAACGTTACATGGAGCTTTAATTATAAATGTTTAATTGATAAAATTCAAAAATTCAAAATAATGCAATTAGATTAATTACAAATACTGCTCAATACCCTAAAAATCCAAAAATATTGATCTTTAAAAGATAGCTCGAATGCCTAGAAATTAGATTCAAACGAGCCATTTTCTAACCAATACCACAATGTCACAAGCCTTAAAGTTGCAAGAAGGCCTAGGTTTTAAGAAACTTATATGCCTGCAACAGGGGCGTAGCCAGGAATTTGATTTGGGAGGGCATAAATATTTTGGGTGGGTATAAATCTTTACTATAAACCACGTAAACCATATAAACCACATATAACCACATGTAAATCACATCGCGAATTTTCAACAGTTATTTAGTTGGGGGGTATATATGCCGATATATCCCCCGTCGCTACGCCACTGGCCTGCAACCCTCCATAGACGGTTATATCGAAATGATTAGTGCTTTATACAAATTTAGTTGACAATAAGTTTGCAGGGTTGCGGTAAACTACAAAGCCGCCGAAGTGGGTCGCTGTCTGAAAATGATTTGGAAACCCTGGCCTATAGTACCTTTTAACATTAATCTTATTTGGCAATAACGCAAGGAAAGCGTTTTCCGACCATTTTGCTATGAAACTCCACTAACAGTTGTGGAAACTTGTAAACTATCGGTTAAGCGATTTTGCCATACTAATAGGATTTTTAGGACGCGTAACAGAGGTATGTTCCTGGCAAAAATTCAGAGAAGATAATTTTCAAGAAATTTCAATATTCTATTTCTCTCATTTTGTCCTATTTGACAAAAATAAGAATAATTCTGCCTAATATATTTGCCATAGTTTTCATTCGAATTGAATCGGAGCTTTTGTTTTGCCATTTATTCAAAACTCAGAAGATTCCTTTCAAACAACGTTCGCCAGATGGCGTAATGCATTATTTTTATATTACATGCTATGATTAGGGTCGCGGAACGTTACAACACCGCTGAAGTGGGCCGCGGTTCCAAAATGTTTGGGAAACTCTAGGCCTACTCTAGAAGATTTAGTAGAGATTCCATTGCAAGTGACCTAAGGATCATGGTCACATGGGTCAAAGCTTCAATGGGTCACCGGTAATTTGAGTGACCAATTTATGATCTATGCTTTGATTAGTTTTTAAATTTGAAATCAAAAGCTATCCGTTGCGTGATGCATGCACAATTGCACATTTCTAGTATTAACTTAATTTTTGATTTTTTAAAATTTACTTCGCAGTCATTTAATAATTCGACAAAGAAATCGCCCGTTAAATGACTGCTAAAGAATTCTTGTTTCACAATTTCCTCAGAAGCAATAGAGGAGAGAAAAGCTTCTGGGGTTTGGCTTAAAAGAGGTATTTCAAATCACATTGTTAGGCTAACGTCTGCAATGGAATACTACTACAGTGGATCCCACTTAATCGCATACCGCTTAATTGCATAACCCGCATAATCGCATAACAACATTAAAACCCGAACCAGTGTTTTGCGTATCAGACGTCCCGGCTATTTGCATAGCCCAGTTAATCGCATAAGCAAGGCTTGCACGGCACCTATGCAATTAAGCGGGTTTCACTGTATTTATTACAACGGGAAAAGCCTGACCAGTGTTTAATCTAGGCCGTTTTTCCGGGGAGGATTGCCATTTACCCCCACAGAAATTTCAAATTCCCCGGAAATTTTGGAATACTACATGGACTAACAGCGGCCCCTAGCAGAATTCCCCCCGGCTTTGTCAGTTCCCCCCTGGCTTTTTCAGTTTCCCCTCCGGAGTCCAGGAGTCTAGATTAAACACTTAGCCTGACAAGCAAGAAAAAGTTCATCTCCGCCACATTATGACCCTGGATGAACAAAAGAAGGGGGGATATTGCCCAAAATTTGTTGACGTAATAAATTGACAGCCCCTAAATTGCCTTTAGTACAGGTTTCATCAAAAACCAAACAAGATGGTTATGTAAAGTTTCGACATAGAATACCCAAAAGAGTTTTACATTTTTATTCCAGAAAATCTACCTGAGGTTTTCTAAAATACCTATAAATGGTTTATTAAAGGTTTGAAACGCTAAACCATTGATGGGCGCAGATTTTTATCCCAGGGCCGCAAAAGTGTCTTCGATGAAAGCCGAGGGCCGCACACATTTTCTTGGCATTTAGAATTACATTTTTAAATAGTTTCCAAAACGACTTTAACACAATGTATTATATACTGCACAGTGTGAGTAATTATTAATAAGCCAAGACTGTCAAGTCGAAGACAAGTTAGTAAATATTAATAAAAGCATTATTTCTAGTTAACGATCAAGTGCCAAAGTGTAAATCCAGTTTGAATGCTGAATTTTCCATTAAGGTGTTGTCAAGTGTTTCATATGTTTTAGAGGGCCGCACGTTATTGTAGTATCTCTCGATGTCGGGGGCCGCACAAAAGGGCTTCGAGGGCCGCATGTGGCCCGCGGGCCGCACTTTGCCCATCCCTGCGCTAAACCCTGAAAAGGTTTTCCGTTATGCTGAAGTACCTTTTCCTGGTATAAACAGCCTACCTTTAGAATACCACCGGTGGAACCATATTTCTAACCGTGTGTTATTTTACAACGACAGTTATCGCCAGGCGATTGCATTACATGGAAATTATGGTATTCTTTTTAACATTAGATGCGTATACTGATTACATGGAATCGCACGGAATCAGAGCAGTTGGCTAAAACCAGAAATTCACAGCAAAAACTGCGAACGAATCGCGTATAGAAGGCCTCGAAGTTCTTGTCGAACAGATGCGAATGATGAATGCAGATATAAATCCAAGCTTTTTCGCAAAGCACATTTGAAACTTTCTCCTAATCGAAGGACACACCAGAATCGGTCGAGGACACCGCCCTATATAAGTAAACTTGTTAAGTGAAAAGCTAGTAATGTAAAAAGTCGCCAGAAACGTAGCATTGGCGAGGAGTTACTATTATCAGGCTCAGAGAGAGAGAGAGAGAGAGAGAGAGAGAGAGAGAGAGAGAGAGAGAGAGAGATTCGGTTTCTGCTAATCTGCAGTTATACTCAGCAGTAAAGTTTCTCATCGGCGCGCAGAATAAACCGAAGAATAGACCGAAGAATAGACCGAAGAATAGACCGAAGACGGCGAGTAGAATTCCCGATCGAATTCAACGACATTTGGAAAGGCTTATGGTGATCGATTCGGTCGCGTATCGAAGGTAAACAACTCAAAACCAAGGTCCCACAGAGTGTTACACACGGTTCGTTTTAATCCGTCAATGTGTGTTCTCTGTCTCTCTTTCTCTGTCTCTGTCGCTCTCTGTCTCTGTCTCACTCCTCTTTCTCTCTGTCTCTGGTCCCTGTCTGTCAGTCTCTCTCTACCTGTCTGTCTTTCTGTATGTCTCTCTCTCTCTCTCTCTCTCTCTCTCTCTCTCTCTCTCTCTCTCTCTCTCTCTCTCTCTGTCTCTCTCTGTCTCTGCGACTGTCTGTTTTGCCTATGTCTGTTTTTTCTCTCTCTCCTTTTCTCTCTCTCTCTCTCTCACTATCCTTCTCTTTCTCTCTTTCTCTGTGTTTCTATCTATTCTCTGGTCCGTCTGTCGTCTTTGTCTCTGCCTGTCTCTGTATGTGTCTCTCTCAGTCTCTCCGTTCTCTCTCTCTCTCTCTCTCTCTCTCTCTCTCTCTCTCTCTCTCTCTCTCTCTGTCTCACTCTTTTCTTTCTTTGTCTCTCTGTCTCTGCGTCTCTGTGTTTCTGTCTCTTGTCTGCTTGTCTCCGTCTCTCTCCCCTCCTTTCCTCTGTCTGTCTCTCTCTCTCTCTGCCTGTCAGTTTCTGCTCTCTATCTGTCTGTCTGTTTCATCCTGTCTTTCTTTCTCTATGTCCGCGATCTAGACTCTGTTCCATCTCCCATGCAGCCTAATTCAATACAGCAACCAGGGGATGGGGGTGGGGGTGGGGGGATCGTTTTGTTGAAGGTAATTCTGCGGTCTCGAGAGCGACGTTGTCCGCCAATGAGAAGCGCCTTGTAGCGATTAATCAATTAGAAACAACGGAGTACGCAGTGCGCCGGTGCAACGTTCACGCAAGGAAAATCAGAGAGATGGTTTCTGGAATTGAACTGAAACGACGGACAGAGCAAGCATACTAATGCCCCGAATCCATCTTCTCACGACGAATACATTCGCAGCAGCAGCAGCAGTTGTCGACTCGAATAATCGCTTGCGAATTATAGGCCTAATTAATTAGGTCATCGAAGGTCAACGAAGAAGTAATCAGTTATCGAAGGAAGAAAACACCACATTGATGACAAAGATGATGATGATGATGATGATGATTATGATGATGATTGCAATGATGATGATTATGATGATGATTATGATGATGATGATGATGATGATGATGATGATGATGATGACAATGATGATGATGATGATGGCGACGACGATGATGATGATGATGATGATGATGATGATGATGATGATACGAATGCACACTGACACGTATCAACAACAATAGCAATTGTTGCTGTTGCTAGTGTCATATTATTTTAGTAAGCTTACTGAAATTAAAGATGATTACGATGATGATGACGACGATGACGTCGCTCTTCATTAAGAAAAATTATCAACTGATGCTGTGGCTAATGATGATGATGACAACGAAATAAATAGATAGGCTAACTATAATCATGATGATAGATTGTGGGAAGCTGATTTGAGATTATGCAATGATAACAGTAATGACTACGACGACGAAAATTGCGCAGTTGTCGCTCTGATGTCGTCGTCATCATCAACAACAACATCATCGTCGTCATCATCATCATCAACAACAACATCATCGTCATCATCATCATCATCATCAACAACAACAACATATTCGTCGTCATCGTCATCATCATCATCGTCGTCATAATCGTCATCATCATCGTCGTCGTCGCCGCCATCATCATCATCATAATCATAGCAGACAGCACACAACACTATCAGCATGGTTAATGGGAAAATGCGTGTTCGTCTTTGACTCTGTCTTATCTTTCTCTCTGCTTCGTTTTGATCTTTTTTTCTTCGCGCAGAACAAAACTCGAGCTTCAATTTCTTTTTCTATTCCTGTTATCTATTTGCTCTCTCCCTCTCCCCTCCCCTCCTCTCCCTTCCTCCCTCTCTCCTCGTTTCCCTCATTCCTATAACTTTCCCCTTCAAATACAGTACCACGATGGGATTTATTACGATAGATGTCTTAGCCTTAGTATTCTCTAATATAAACGCCAATATGTCCAAGTGTTATATTAAAAGACGGGTCATCCTAGTCCAGATACAGTGAAACACGCTTAATTGCATAGGTGCCATGCAAGCCTTGCTAATGCGATTAACTGGGCTGTGCGAATAGCCGCGACGTCTGATAATTATAATTAATTGTAGGCCTACGCACAAAACACTGGTTCGGGTTTTTATGTTGTTATGCGACCATGCGGGTTATGCAATTAAGCGGTATGCGATTAAGTGGGATCCACTGTAGTTGCTGCGGAGCCGGAAGGAGTAACTCCTGGTTACCGATGCCTTTTCCAGCGTCGCTCGAATACCTCAATCTGCCTCGGACGTGTTGTGGACCAGAAGACGAAAGCGAAGGAATAATGAATGTAGCCGTGCCCTCCGCCGTCTCAAAGCAGAGTCGATCCTTTTTACTCGTCCGATCTCTCTTACACTCTCGCCGGCCGGCCAAATCCGCCCCAGTCCACACGCCCATCGCCCACCTCGGGATTTCGATCTGTCCCGTTCCGTTACCACGCCAGGCTAAGACCCTTCGCAGTGCTCGATATTTTCGTCTTTGGGGTTTTGTTGGCGGTGGCGGTGTGGCGTATTATATTAACTCCCATACAATAACTCCCCCGTCATTATTATTAATATATATGCAATAACTCTCTATATATAATGATAACTCCTCAGTCAATATTATATATATAATAATGACTCCCCAGTCGTTATATATATATATATATAGGCCTAATGTTATATATTATATAGGGACTAAGTTATATATATATATATTTATGTTATATATACTGTATTATATAAACTGATTTTGGGAGTGTATATATATGCCGAATATCCTCCTTCGCTACGACCCTTGCCAGAGTATGCAATTGTGGCATCTTGGCCACTGATAGCGTATTATTATTAATTACTATTTTTATTATTGAATGTTAATTTCTTTCACTGCTTAACTTGCTAACATAATATTTTAACTAATTAGGGCTACTACTTAAAATGCTACGGCTTTAAATTAATGTTATTACATGTGACCGACGAGGCTTTGAGGCCACGAGTCCACAACCCGGGGTCGCCACACATAGGGATATTTTTACATCCCCTAATTCCTCCCCCCCCCCAATTTGAGACCGACACCTCCCAACAACCCTCCTCCCCAATCTGAGCCTGGGATGACCTTTTTGCATGTCAGACTTTTTCGGCATGTATGGGACCCCCAAAATATATCGACACCCAGTGGCGTCATTTCACACTTTTCTTGGGGGCGAGAAATTTTTTTGCAAATTTTGACAAATTTTGGCAAATTTTAGCTTTTTTGCAAAATTTTTGCAAATTTTGAGCAATTTTGGAAAATTTTAGGGCCAATGTTGGAAAATTTACAATTTTTTGCAAATTTTTGGCAATTTTTTGCACATTAATACATCATAAATTAATATTTTCATTTCCTTGGGGGGCCACGGCCCCCAAGGCCCCACAAATGACGCCTCTGCCGACACCCCCCAAATTGATAATCCTAGAAATAACCCTGGCCACACAACATTTTATTGTCCGCGAATAGTTAAGACATCACCCCTGCTTATTGCTTTCGTCCGAAGAATATGCTAACGTACAATTCCGCAAGCAATCAACGCGAGGAATGCGTCCTTCTTCCAAATGAAGCGATTTGATTAACTGTCGCACGCTAACCTGAAAAAAGCCAAGCGCATATCTCTAGCGCTGCGTCGATCTACTTGTGAGTTGGCCCCGTTGGGGTTCAATTGAAAGAACCCTAAATCAGTTTTTCCCAAACTGTGGGTCGCGACCTAAAAGTGGGTCGCGGGCAGTGTTTAATCTAGACTGCTGGACTCCGGGGGGACTGACAAAGCCGGGGGAACTGACAAAGCCGGGGGGAAATTCTGCTAGGAGGCTGCTGTTAGTTGATGTAGTATGCCAAAATTTCCGGAGAATTTAAAATTTCCGGGGGTAAAAGGGCAATTTAACCCCCAGGAAACGGCCTAGATTAAACCCTGGTCGCGGGGTAGCGCGAAATTAGATTCAAAAGTGCCCTTTTCTAACCAATACCACAATGTCACAAGCCTTGAAAGTTGCAAGTAGGCTTAAATTTTAAGAAATTTATCTGCCTGCAATCCTCCATGCACAGCTCAGATTAAAATGATTAGTGTTTTATCCAGTTTTAGTTGACAATAAGTTTGCAGGGTCATAGCATGTTACAAAGCCGCTGACGTGAGTCGCACAGTTACAACAAGTTTGGGAAACCCTGACCTATAGAACCTTTTAAAATTAATCTTATTTCGCAATAACGCAATAAAATCGTATTCCGACCATTTTGCTCTGAGACTCCACTAACAATACGCACATCGTCATTTCTAACCTAGCGGTGAAGCGATTGTGTAATATTCATAGAATTTTTAAGACGCGTAATAAAGGTATGTTTCTGGAAAATCTTAAAAGATAATTTTAGAGACATTTCAATATATATAGGCCTATATATTCATCTCCCCTTGTCTTATCTGACAAAAATATAAATATATCTGTCTAATATATTTGCCATATTTTCATTCGAATTGAATTAGAGCTTTTGTTTTGTCATTTATTCAAAACTCAAAAGATTCCTTTCAACCAACGTTCGCCAGATGGCCTAATGCATATTTTGATATTACATGCTATTATTATGGTCGCGGCACGTTACAAAGCCGCTCAAGTGGGTCGCGCCCCCAAAATGTTTGGGAAATCCTGCCATAAATTAGTCAAATGGGGGTTTCGTAACATACCCAGTAGCTTCCTTCACCCTGACTCTGAGGAGAAGGTCAGATGGCGTACGTAGCCAATAGAAAATCAGCAGTAAAGTTGGGCATTGCTAGCGAGATCTAAGCCGCACCAAGAAAGAGGAATGCTTTGTCAATTGAAGCGTGAGAATTTTATTCATCTCTAAGTGACTGAAATACATGCTTGCTGGTTTGTTTGCAGATTATGATAGGGTTGTGGATTTTGATATCAGACGCACACACACATACAGTCATACACACACACAGACACAGACACACAACTCGTGACTTACGACTCGGACAGTGGCGTAGCCACAGGGGCTGTCCATTAATCGTGTCAACAATTTTTGGGCAATTTTTGACCCCCCCTTCCCTTGTCAATAACTGTCAACTTTCAGTGACCCCCCTATAATTATGTCAAAAACTTTTGACCACCCCACTAAGATTAAAAAGTTTAGAAGGCTATTATTTTCCCCTTTCTTTTGTTCAACAAGCATCATAATGTGGCGGTGGTGACCTTTTTGCTTGTTAGGTTTTCCCGTTATATTAAATAGTATTCCACGAAATTTTCTATTTGTTATCATTTGTAAAAAATGAAATTGTTGACGTCAACTTCTCTTGACCTCTCCCCCGTCTCCCCTGTCAACAACTGTCA
Source organism: Metaphire vulgaris (assembly GCA_018105865.1). Lineage (NCBI taxonomy): Eukaryota > Metazoa > Annelida > Clitellata > Crassiclitellata > Megascolecidae > Metaphire > Metaphire vulgaris. The sequence goes on from CM030865.1 coordinate 5,348,174, forward strand.
AACTTTAAAAAACCTCCCCTAATTTGTTGATGTAATTAATGGACAGCCCCACAAGGGCGCGGGGGCCCCTATTCGGGTCGGGACCGGTCATGAAATTCGTCCAAAACCGGTGAGTAGTTGGGGGTGGGGTAGGATCAGGTATCGAAGAGAACGCACCAGACTTCAAAGCGCTTGAGGAGACGACGACCTTTTTGCTATTTTTTTCGTGTCTATGCGAAGTCACGAAGATGCACTTCATCTGTTAACTACAGGGTGGCGCAAAAAACGGACTATTTAAACGCAAACCTAAATGTGACTAGTCCGGTTTTTTTCTGCGCCATCCTGTAGTAACTTTTTTAAAAGTTTGGGCCGAAAATGCCGATTTACCCCCATTTCGGAATCCTGGCCACGCCACTGGACTCGGGCACAGAGTGCTTCTCGCAATGGGCGACGATTTTTAAAGACCGAATTCGACCGGATAGTGTGACGTCACACTCTGCCCCCATTGTCCATTGCACGGCGATGCGCTCCAGAGGATGCTGTGTTCGCAGGACTTTGACCCCCCCCCCTCCCCCCCGGCCGCTGCGTCCTTTGCAGTCCAAGACACCGTTGACGAAGACATCGGCGAGCGTTTTAAAGAAAAGTCCGACAGACAAAAAATACGCAACAACAACAACTCGGCGACAAGGAGAAGAAAATGAGGGGAGAAATTGGAGGGGAGAGAGAGAGAGAGAGAGAGAGAGAGAGAGAGAGGTGGAGAGGAGAAAGAGATGGAGAGAGAGGAGAGTTACTGACTGACTGACTGACTGACTGATATGGAGGCAGAAGCAAGAGAGACGGACAGAAACAGAGGCAGAGATACAGATACTGACCGAGACGCGCACACACAGAGAGACAGAGGGATGGAGAGAGACAAACGCAGTGTGTGTGTGTGTGTGATCATTGGATAGTCATTAATTAGATCGTCTCATGATCTTCATAGACCCCCCCCTCCGTCCCTGATCGTCGTCAATTTCATCCTTCTTCAGCTGACGCGTATTAATGAAAATGAAATGATTGAGAGAGCGCATTCACCGGCAGCTGATTAACTCCAACGGTGCACGACACAGCGATCGGCCGTCGGCGGTGGCACGGGCGGTGGCACGGGCGGTGGCACGGGCGGTGACACGGGCGGTGGCACGGGCGGCGGCCGTTAAGACGGCACGGCGGCCGGCGGGAAGTGGTGGTCGTCGGGCAAATACCCATTCCGACTTCATTTTCAGACGCAGAGGAGAAAACGATTTGTCTAATTATTCACGACCGCGCAAGCATTCAACTGCGTAAACGACGTAAAACATGCATAGATATACTACGGGGCTTTGGAATGGATGGATGGACGGATGGTAGATAGACAGATAGACAAAGATACAGAGAGACAGACAGACAGACAGACATACAGACAGACACGCACATATATGTATGTATGTACAGTATGTATGTATGCATGCATGTAAGAGTGAATGGATAGATGAATGGAAGGATGAATGGACGGATGGTTATATACACTGTAGAAAGATACACAGATATATAGAGATGGACGGACAGATAGACAGACAGACAGACAGACAGACATATAGATTGATAGACAAATAGATGTAAGTATGTAAAAGTGAATGGATGTGTAAGAGTGAATGGATGGATGAATGGATGTATTAATGTATGTATATATGGATGGAAGTATGGATGTATGAATGGATGGATGGATGGATGGATGGATGGATGGCTGGAAGGACGGACGTACGGATGGTTGGATTGAAAGAGAGAGAGAGAGAGAGAGAGAGAGAGAGAGAGAGCGACAGACAGAGAAAGACAGAGACAGAGGTAGAGAGCCAGAGAGGCACAAACAGGAAGAGTCAGTGTAGCGGGACTCTGGCAGAGGGCGTAGGTGGTGATGATCCAAAAGACATCGGACAAACAGTTGAGTGATTGATTTAACAGACGAACAAAGCAGCTCTTCTCTGCTCTCTATATGCTCCCTCTCTATCTCTCTCGTTCTTTCTTTCACCTATCTCTCTTTATCTCTCTTTGTCTCTCTCTGTCTCTGTCTGTCTGTCTGTCTCTCTCTGCTCTTCTGTTTGTCTCTCTGTCCCTACTAACTAAACAACTAAAAGACTCAACGGTGACATTCGACTGCATTTCTAGAGCTTCCTTCACACCAGTCTAAATAGTAAGTACCACACAGCATACCAATATCCTATTAAGGATCACCCATAGCAGAGATGACAACGGGTCACTCAAAATGACATATATTTCGGTACAGCGACCCATGCTTAGGTACTTCCGGATAATTCTGAACGCTAGGGACATAATCCTTGTTCTTAAAGGGGATCAAAGTCGGCTCCACAGGGGGCCCGTGCCCCCTTTGAATGTCTGTACCCCAGTGGCCCCATACTCTATTGCACTCATTCTAAGCAACTGAACTAGTCTAGGTTTATGAAAACTAATTAATCGGACCCCAATGCCTGGAAACTGCCGCCCCAAATGCCTCCTCCCACTTGCCAAATCCTGGAGCCGCCACCGAAGGGGATAGATATTCCACTTGGGGGGGGGGTATCCTTATACTTATTTCACTTTCAGCCGCATTTCTGATAACGATCAAATCAGAGTGCAATCTCTCGCGTTGCACAACGGAAATTTTGCAGAGGGATTTTATAGAATTCAGGGAGATCCTCCAAGGCTACGGAAATGTTGTTGTCACAACGAAAGCCTTGCGTGATACACGATAGATAACTGATCCAGAGAAATGGTTTACTACGGGGACTACTACAAAATCTAGAGAAAGAATGCTTAGGGCCTAAGGTCAGGTCTATACGCAGTGCCGGATTAACTTTTTTGGAAGCCTGGCACAAACAACGCAACAGAACTTTAAAAGGCCCTCAACCCTCCAAGTTCGAAGTTTCGAACCTCTCCAAAAAATTATGAAAATTAATTTTAAAATATAAAAAACTTTCTTAAATTTATTTATTAAAATGAAATACATTTAGTACTGTGTTTTTTTATTAAAATTCATTGTTCGTGATTTAATGTAATTTATTTATTTAACAAAAATAATAATAATCGAATCAGCGGGCCTTGCGCCATGGTTTATACGGCAATGGGTCTACGCAAAACCTACAATTTTTAAAAATCTGTTAGCAGTGTTTAAAGATTGTCCCAGAATAGAGGGGCACTTCGACATTTTCGGCTCACAAGTCAAAAAAAGGTCGTCCCAAACGCTTAGTCTGGTGAGTTTTTCTCGATCTAATACTCCCTCCACCGCCCCAAACTACTCCCCAGTTTTGGACGACGAATCTCACGACCGGTTCCGATCCGAATAGGGGTGCCGACCCCGGACCCCCCACACCCCAGTGACTACAGAAATGATGACCCTCCTATATTAATTCTCCTAGTTTCGCTAAACAATGACGTGTGAACTAAGCCCCTAATTACATTATGTATTTGATTCGTTTGACGTCACGTGACGCCTGTGACGTGTCCGGATGACGTTCTGTCGACTGAGGAATGGCGTCGAGAGCAGAGATCGCCGACGCTCCGAATGCATTCGGGAAATGCATTCCCGGAATTAGGCCAACTGTGTGGTCGTATAATAAGTCAACGAATTCGGCGGACAACACGAATTTTTACAAAATACTATTAGCTTCGAAGAGCGTGACGCGTTGAAAAAAGCGTCGTCGAAAAGCGTTCGATTACAAAATGAAAAGGCAATTTATTCGCGTCTCTGCAAATATTGCGACCGTTTTCCCAGAGTGGGATAAGGGCGCTGTGATATGGGGCGAGGGGTTGGGGCGGGGGCGAGGAGGGAGCGGTTATAAATTTTAAGTCGTGGAACCGGAATGTCTGGATTTCTGACGTTGGTCACACTGCACAGTGATCTTGGAGTAATTGTATAAGCGATGAGGAAGGCAACTGGAAAACGTCTCACTCATCTTCATCTCATCCCCCGGCAAATCTGTCTTTGACAGCAACTCATCATCATCGTCAACATCATCATCATCATCATCATCATCATCATCATCATCATCACCACCATCTGTCGTCATCATCTGTGGAATATTTACATTCATTTTCCTGTTCTTTTGAGCTCGTAGCCTATTTTCGTTTCAGTTTTGTATTTTAGTCAAAACCGTAACTAGCGGCGTACGCCCGCCTCCAGTGTGGTTTCAGTTATTGATTACTTTTCAGTTACAGTTACAGTTAAAGCTATTGAAATTATTTTCTAGTTATAGTTGCAGTTAAACGTTTTGTTGAAAAATCTGCTTACATCTCCATATTCTCACATGCATGTCCATCAAAACACGACATAAATAATTTCGGAAGATCGAAAGTTTCAATGCATTCAATCGAATATCTTTTTGTGTGGTGTTTGACTTCTTAAGTTTCATCAATTTTCAGTTATTTTAACTATTTCAGTTAATTATTTTTCAGTTACAGTTGCAGTTACAGTTATTGGCATTTTTCAATTATAGTTACAGTTACAGTTAATTGATTTATTATTTTTCAGTTAACTGATATTTCAGTTAAGTTACAGTTAACTTACACTGCCCGCCTCTCCTTTAGACCCGTACCTGCGGTGCGTTTAATTTTTAGTCTAATCCGTCAGATGCTGGGCATAATTAAAATTAATTAAGACCTTACTTTTGATTAATTATTCATTCACAGGTAGTCAGTTAATGCTGCCCGCAAGCACTTAGCCGGCGAATGTCCTAACGAAGACTTTCATCTGTGGACACCGAAGTTTCCTTAGCATTCGTTGCATTAAACAGGCGTTAATGCAAAGTCACGCCTGTACATCATCTGTTAAACTAGTCACTGGAGTCCCAGGTACGGGTACCGGTAACGAATCTCAAGGGTAAAACAGTGCTCAACTGTAACGTTCGTTACGTTTTAGTAATACCCAGATGACCGATTAATTATACGCTGTAATCTTGTAATTTCGGTTTACTTGTATAACAGTGTAACTTTGCGAGTTGTACAGACTGACCCAATAATATCCGTACCACCCTGTTTCATTGTAAAAATTTTGACAACTCCTGAGCAGTGGCGTAGCCAGTATTTCGGAAGGGGGATTTGGTTTTGACTTTTGACCGTAACCAACTTTCGAAAAATCTTGACAAACAAAAAAGGCAATCCTGTCTTTCTTTCCTCTAAAATTTTTCCTTTCAGATGCTGACAAGCAAAAATAGGTAGTCACGCCAAATAAATTTGGTCATCAGCCTCAAGGGGAGTTTGACCCTCAAAACCGCGTCCGAAAATTTAAAATGCATGGAAACACATTAAAAAATTTTCGTCGGCGCCCAAGGGGTTTTAACTTCCAACCCTTGACACAAACCGCAAGCCCTTTGCCAGGAAACCATCATTTTTTGATAGTTTACCCCTTTTCATTTATAAAAATTACAAAATTTACATTACAAAAACATAATGGAAATTCTAAAAAGATATTCTTGTGAGTCGTTAGAGCAGAATATAACAAGTAACAAGCAATAGAATTTATTCAAATACTGTTTTAAAACCTCCAATTAATAAGTTTAGCAGACAAAGACAGTAGCTCATGTTTTTATGAACACGTTATATACAATGGAAGAGGGTGATACTGTTTTTATTGGGCCACCCTGTATATTGATGACTCCTAAAAGGCCAATTAGTGCAGGGCTTCTATGATGAAAAATTCCGAGTGGGGAGAGGGAGAGGGGGGATTTTTGAAACTCTAGAAATCTTGTTTTTGCGGCCTACTCAAGTGAAACGATCTGAAACTGCCGAAGTCAGCCTTAGGCTTTCGTAATTTCGACATATTTTCTTCTGCGTATCAGAAGTCCGACAGACCGTAAACGAATGGTCCCCAAAAGACACCTATCCACGCCGCGCCACGCGTAACTTCATTACGATTTCTCGAACCCGACGGAGCTACATAAATCAAGAGGGTCTCGCGGACTTTACCATCAAACACCGCGGAGTGCACGAAACGACGCGAAAATTATGAGATCGGGAATGGATCGTTATACGTCGGCCACTCATCTGGCGTGAAATTCGTTACCGGATTAGAAAAGACAGACATTGCCCGTACCAACACGAACCGAATAGGCTTAATCACCGCCGCAAACACCATCGCCAACTACCCTGCCGAGCGACAGTTTTCCACTTTCACCCATACTTTAAAAGACTTATCGGGATTAGTTGCCGTCACACTTGGGGGGCGGGAGGTCCGATGCTGGCACCTTCGTGTGGCGACCTGCCCACTGCGCGTGACAGATGTCCAGGGCGTCTGACTAACGAGGAAAGAAATTCTGTCTTAAATTTACGTTGACTACACGAATCGAATTGGTCGTAATATACAGTCCGCACGCCTTTCAATTTCCTTCTAAACTTTCTCTTAATCAAAGACGTTCCGCAAAAGACCATCCAGTCTTTGCGAAGACGAAGATCATAATGAACTGGCATTTCAAAGAATCTTCTACTTTTTGTTAACATTAATTTATCTCGGCTTATGGACACAGAGCACGAATACTTTTTAAATCCACACTTTTGCGGGCGCTGTAAAAGTCATTCGCTACGAGTATGTGTAGAGTTAAACATGGACGGTGTTGGAAGCTTGGAGCGCAATGCTATATTATAAATGAGAAATCGGTTGATTTTGTATAAAATTAAATTTCTTTAAAACGATATACCAGTCCAAACATCAAACGGAAGAGCTAGGTCTAAACCAAAGACTACAAATCTATGTATATAAAGCAAGTAAAAGAGCCTAACAACAAAGTTCTGTTTGGGCAGTGGCGGCTCTGTATATAATCATGGGGGCCAACCATTTGTTGTTTAATGTATGTAGCATTAAGTATAGGGTCCCAACTGGGGGCCACTGGGGGGCAGGCTCTCAACAACGGGATACTGGTGGAGTTCTGTTTGGGGAAGGAATTTGGTATTCCAATTCTGTCCTACCCGCCCTTTCGGGGCTTCCCTCCCCTTCACTCACTTCGATTCCTTCCTCTTATCTTTTGGATAATTTTAAAGTTTGGTTACTTTGCGACCATTGTGGGATGTCCACGTTGCCCACATATTCGGCAGTTTTTGGGGGGTTGGGTTGGGCACATACAGGCGGGAAGTTAGCAGAGTGGAAACAAGACTGGACGTTGGAGCAGAAGGTCGCCGGTTCGATCCCCGCAGGAGCCCAAAGGTCGACTCAGCTTTACTCGCTAGAGGGCGGTGGTAAACTGAGGAGCAGTGTTAAGCTGCGAAGGTAAAACGTGGGTCTGGGGGAAAGCTACCCTAGATTAATGGCTTATACGGAGATAAGCGCCGGAACCCAACGCTCGGACTCGAGTACGGAACCTACCTTTACCTTACCTTTGGGCACGTGACCTCTGTGACCCCGTGACTCCTGTGACCTTCTGCTGATCCGTCCCTGGATTTAAGCAGCACACTGATTAACCAAAAACGAATAGCGTGTAATGCTCGGCGGTATTAAAGTAGGCTACACAATAACACAAAAACTGTACAGCGTATACGGCATAGACGGACATAGACAAACAAGCAAACAGACGAACAAACACACACACGCAGTGTGTGATTTATCAGCGAGTCCCTGAAAAGAGTCCGACTTCCTTTTTGTGCCAATCAAAGCTAGCGTGAGAACTTCTGCGAGTCACAATTATACCTGTCAATCAAACGTTAACTAGCATCGATTGATGCACGCGCATGTATATGGCAGACGGCGTAAAACGCAGTCGAAAATCAAGGCGCGAAAAGCGGGATAAGTGTGATGATATAATATGGCCATGTCTCCTCTCCCCTCCTATCCTCTCCTCCCCTCCTCTCTCCTCTAGTGGCGGTTCCAAGAATTCTTGGTAGGGGATGCAAGGAATTTTTAGGAATTTGGTGGGGGATGCAATGAATTCATAGGAAGTTGGTGAGGGAGGGGCGAAATGAAATCCTGAAAAAGTTAACAAGCAAAGTCATTAACGGTGTTTTCACCGACAAATGTACATAAATTTCCTGAAAATGCTGACAATCAACAAATGTTATAAGCAGTGTTTATTCTAGGCCTTTTCTGGAAGGATCCCCCCAAGTTTTAAAATTCCCCAAACATTTCTAAATGTTGCATTGGGATGAAAATCCCCCCCCCAAAAAAAGTGTGACGAGTGCGGGGTTTTCTTTTAAGAGGGAAAATATAAGGATTATCATTTTTTCTCGTTAAAAAAACTAAAAATTAAGGGTGACGACCTTTTTTTGCTTGTCAAGGTTTTTGGGGAGACAAACCTTCTCCCCTCCAAACATTTCAAACTCCCCCAATGTCAAGGTGGATAGAATAAACACTGGTTATAAGCTCTATTTTGTTATTTGTTATTTTGTATACAGATGCCCAGCGTCAAACGCTGATGACAAGAAAAAAATGTTCGGTGGGGGATGCATTCCCAGTCATCCCCAACGTGGAACCGCCACTGCTCTCCTTTCTCTCCTCCTTTCTTTTGTAATTTCCTCTCCTAATGCCTCTAAACATTGAAAATAATGTCCTCCGTAAAAGAAACGAATTTTCGACATTTCTCTCGTTTCCAAACCGTCACTGGTTTCCGTGGTAACGCCGACTCCATGGTTGCGCTTGGCCGAACCATGGAAGCCCGAATAAATACGCATTTATTCGGGCTTCCATGGCCGAACTTAGCAAAGACTCGCCCAGAGTAATATTCAATAACCGGCGCCGTTTGACAGGGTGGGGGGGTGCCACCGCCGAATAACAAGAGTCGTCGTAGGAAGAAAGAGCAGACGATGTCGCTGTAATTAAGCAGAGGCGAATTCCTTCCGAAGAGCACCTGCTGATTAATGCAGTGGTTCTCAGCCCGTGGTCCGCGGATCAAAAGTGGTCCGCGAGAGGGGGTCTAGTGGTCCGCGGCAGATTCTTAAAAAACGTTAATAAAAATTAGACGTATACATTTTCCATGTCAGTGGCGTAGCCAAGGGGAGTTTTGGGGCTTTAAATCTCCCTTGGGTGTCCGAATCCAACATTTTTTAGAGCAAGCAGCACAATTAAGTACTGTAAGGTTACGACCCTTTTCGCTTGTCGGGACACTGGGGAGGGACGACGATCACACGCGATGACACTTTTTCTGTGTCGTGATTTTTCTCAATTTTCAGGTGGTCTGCGAGAAATTTTTAATCTTCAAAAGTGGTCCGCGAGGCAAAGGGTTCTGAGAACCACTGGATTAATGGGACTTCATCACCACCAGATACGGCCAACCGACCGCCGCTCTGTAGCCGGTTCAGGTGTGTGTGTGTGGGGTGAGGGGGTCGATGGGAAGAGGCGCCAGCCCACCTTCGATGGCACTAGAGCTCGGAAGAAGGTGATAAAGTATAAAAGGATTTTTAAGTGAAAGGGTTCCGGAGAGAAATGTGTCTTTTACTCTGCGTTAAAGTGTCGACGCCGTTAGTAAAAGGTTGCGCGAATTACCGCGAATGAAATTATAGGCTTACATAGATGATCGGATTAGAACAGTGGTCTCTGAAGTACGGCCTGCGGGCCGGATACGACCCGCCAAGGCCTTCAATCCGGCCCTCGGCAAGAAACGAGGAATATGCGCAAATCCATTAAAAGAATCTATTATTTTTTCGCCATCTATGTCGTATAGGCATAGACTTAGTCTTACTCGTTACCATAGATATACGCTACCTCATTGACTCGGTCATCGCCAATTTCATGATTTCCTAATGGAAATCGAATCTGAGTTTCCAGACCTCACTTACCATGCTTCAGTAAGATGGCTTAGCTGTGGGAAAGTCCTGACTCTTTTTTTTACAAAAGAATAAACCTTCAAAATCATTTATTATCTGCATTACTAACAAGCACACACGTCGGATATCACAAAATCATAGGCTACTGTATGTTCAAATACATTGCAAAATGATGTAAATATTAATTAAAACTTACCTTTCACGCTTTTAAAATTTCAGAACTCATAACCAAGTCTTTGCTTGGGTCTAACTAAAACACGGATAATTTTAATTTATAGCGCAATTTTTATATTTAAGCGTAGTCGAGTTTCGCTCGAAATACGCGCTTTTGTCGGTCGCACATTTATCGATCTTTTTATAGCGCATTTGTGTTTACTCTAATATCTATCGCGCAAATGGCGTAACTTTGACACCATGTCTGAAAGAATTTTTTTGCTAACGCGATTCTTTTGCGCTGAAAAACGATCAATTTTGCAGTGGCTGATTATACATTTTTGGGCCCGGTACACATATTTCCATTGAGGCTCACCAGATAAAATTCTGTGAACAAATAGTCTTATAGTGTCTATGAAACTTTATATTTTTCAAAAATCTCAGAAAGTGTGAAAAAAATGACGATGACCTTTCTTTTGGTAAAGCTTTTCCGGACGTTGCGTGACAATCATGGTTGCATTTACATGAATTTCCTTTCTGTCTGTCAATTTTTTAAAACCGAAAGTTGATATTCCTAAAATGGAATTATTTAAAGAAAGAAATAATTTTAAAAATCATAAAAAATATTGTGAACAGAAAAGGAGGGCTCCTAATTTTATTTTTTTTTTCAGATGGGCCCGGTACCGATGTAGGCCTACCATTTGCAACGTGGTAAATACGCCACTGAAAATCTGAGGTATTTGGGTCACGTGAACCGGTTTTTTCGGGGATGGTGGGGGGAGCCAACAGGCAGGTCACGAGATGTAAACTTATCTTTCGAATCGCATGCGGCGGGGTTTAAGCCCGTCTACAAAGCGATCGGAGTCGGAATTGGCAGGATCGTTCGAGAGAGAGAGAGAGAGAGAGAGAGAGAGAGAGAGAGAGAGAGAGAGAGAGAGAGAGAGAGAGAGAAATCAACGGAATTCGCACGTTGAACCGCCATCTGTCACTCTGTCGACCTCCACAATGCATGCCCGCCTGACAGCACAACAGCGTCAGGCAACGCGTCTCTGCCGTCGACAACGGCAGAAGACGACTTCGACAACAGAGTAGAAAAACGGCGTTTATGTGCTCTGTGACCACCGCCGACATTTCTCAGCTAAAAATCGCGAAGTCTTGCGGGGAGGGGGCAGAAAATGGAAGTGGTGTAGTGGCAACATCGCGGGTATTTTGAATCAATAATAATAATGTTAATAATAATAATAATAATAATAATAATAATAATAATAATAATAATAATACTACTACTACTACTACTATTAATAATACTACTACTACTACTAATACTACTAATAATAAAGATGATGATGATGATGATGATGATGATGATGATGATGATGATAATAATAATAATAATAATAATAATAATAACTACTACTACTACTACTACTACTACTACTACTACTACTACTACTACTACTACTACTACTACTACTACTACTACTACTACTACTACTAATAATAATAATAATAATAATAATAATAATAATAATAATAATAAGGTTTAAAGTGGATTCAGTAGGATCTGTCCTGTGTGAGAACCACTACAAGAATGTCTAAAAATATGTACTCGAGAATTCGAGTGATTTAAGAATGTTTATAAATATTTACAGTGCTCTGTGTATGACTCGTCACTTGTTTTCATGTGCGTCGCAGATGTATTTAGAACTTCAGATATTTCTAGGGTTCTGCAAGACAAAAGGAGGCCGAGAAACAGTAGGCCTGCTGTCGTATACAGGCATGGAACCAGAGGCGGCGCTAGGGTGGTGGGTCCGCGGGTCCGGACCCACCCAGCCTCGGGCAGGGGCACCCAAGCAAATCGTGCAAATACGCAGATAAATTTTGATTGGGGGGATGAGCCTGGTCCTGGCTGTGTAGATTGCATTAGACCCACCCATTCAACAAAACCCAGCGCCGCCCCTGCATCGAACTAGGCACTGATGGTATGGGCGCCAAGCATGGCAGCACTCACTCCAGCCTGGCTCTACACCAAGCCCACCTTTCTCACGTACATGTAAGAGCGATCGATGGCAGGAACTCATTTCATCGGGTTGGAAGGTAGCAGGTGGTCGGAGAGTTAAACTCTGGCGCCATGCATTACGATTATCGTCTGCCAGGGTTGCCTTGGCAACTGCTGCAGATGGTTTATCCATGGCAATAATAATAATAATAATAATAATAATAATAATAATAATAATAATAATAATAATAATAATAATAATAATAATAATAATAATATAATGTTAATATTATTATTTAATAATATTAATAGTAATAGTAACAACTGTCTAATAATAATCGTTGTCACCTCATGTCTTCAGATCTAAACTTACAGTGTAAATCGTTCCTTTTTCTTAAACCATTTCCTCCACAGAGGCGTAGCGTGCCAATGGCTATTGTGGCTTTAGCCATGGGCGGCAAATTTTGGAAGGGACGTGATTTTCAGTGAAGGGGCAAACTTTAGAAGGGGCGGCAAATTTCAAATTTTGGAAGGGACGACGTTTTTTCTTGTCAGAGGATTTTCAGTGAGGCGGGAAATTTTCTAGAAGGGGCGGCAAATGAAAAATTAAAAAATTTTGAAGACACCCTAGATCCGCCTCTGATATGAGCGAATTTGGAGCGGCGGATTAGCCATGAGCCAGAGGCGGCAAAAGTGCACGCTACGCCACTGTTCCTCCATGGCTCTAACAACCTAGCCTCACTGCCTTTTGGATATATTGACCATTGTCTGGCTGATCATTCACTTTTCCCATATAGCTATTTTAATAAGCGCCTAAGAATAAGCAGCCACTGTTGTACTACTTTTTAAAGCGCTATATAAATCCACGAGATTTTACTTAATAATAATAATAATAATAATAATAATAATAATAATAATAATAATAATAATAATAATAATAATCTATCTCCATGGTATATAATTACAAAACGCGTGAGTTGCGATTAACCCCTTAACTGGGGATCCCGGACATATCCGTCCATTTTACATTGAGTTACAGTTAAATACACAGTTAAGGGGTTAACACTTCAGCTGCTACAGAGATGTCTGACTTTTCAAGAGTCGTGAACATGATACACGTGTATAAGTAAGAGGTTTTGTAAATCGAGCTCCTGTCAAGCGCTGCTTTTTCATTTGTTTCTTCAACGTTTCTTGTTTCTATCTCATTTTTGTGGCGCAAGAATTCCAAGATGTTAATTTCCGATATATCATAAATCATAAAACATAAATCACAAATCATAAATCATAAATCGCGATATTGATCATAATTACACTCATGAATCGCGAATCACAAATCAAAAATAAGAAATAATGGATCATGATTTACTTTTGACTGCCAGAATAGAACAGAGGTAGAATGATCTGGTCTCTGGAATGACCTGCATGGTCTTCTCCTGATGGATTTTGAAGTACCATCGATTAATGCCCTTGAGTATTAGAACTGGTGCAATAGAAGTGCATAATTATTATTTTATTATTATTATTATTATTATTATTATTATTAATTATTAAATTTTAGTCAGCACATTTTTAGATAACTTCTTTTCCCTCATTCTCAAAGTCAAAGCTTCTCGTCAATACAAGGACGTTGAATTTTTTCCTTAGCCATCAAACGACAACCATACTGTTCTTTGGGATCTTCCCATTTCACTGTCGTGCAGGGATGTTAGTGCTTGGCCATAAGGACTCCTTAAGGACCAGTTTCAAGTCCTTGGTCCTGGTCCTGGCCTTTTGAGGGCTTGGTCCTTGGTCCTCGTCCTGGCCTTGAAGGTTGAGTCCTTGTTAACATCCCTGCTGTCATGTGGAGAAGGAACCATCTAAACCATCCATTTAGTGGGAGAGAAACCTCCCTCCCCAGTTAATTTGGGCGCGATCTCCAATTATTGTTTTTAGATGACATTGATGTCAGATGATGTTGAACCTACGAGAAGGAATTTGAGGGAGCATAGAACAACATCGAATTGTAATAAGAGGGCGTCAAGATGGAATAAAGTGGAAATCCATGGTCGCTAACGTAGAAATACACAGAACCTAAAGAAAGAAGAAAAAAAGAAGAAGAAGAAAAAGAACAAGAAAAAGAAAAAGAACAAGAACAAGAAGGAGAAGAAGAAGAAGAAGAACAACAACAACAACAAGAATAAGAACAAGAACAACAGAGACGTCAATTCAAAGAAGAAGGGGAGGGCAAAACAAAGAAGAAGAAGAACAAGTTTGCAAAAAGTTGACGACCTTTTTTTTCTTGTCAGTCAACAACACGGGTTAACAACAACAATTAAGATATCAAGAACAAGAACTCCAACTTTAGGACATACAAAAACTAAATAAGAAAACATTGGCGAGGAAAAATTTTTGTCCTAAAAGAAGGGGCAGAAGAAGAAGAACAACAACAACAACAAGAATAAGAACAAGAACAAGAACAACAACAAGAAGAACAAGAAGAAGAAGAAGGAGGAGGAGGAGAGGAAGAAGAAGAAGAAGAAGATATCGAACCGGTTTCAGTTGCAAAAAATAGCCGCTAATTTTGGTTTTGCGGGAGAAGGACCTTCCAGTGGCAAAGGAAAATGTTATCTTATAAAACGGATCTCTAATTTTTGCGTCAATATTGACCCTGGCGTCGAAATTCTCCGACCCTGAGCTAAAACTCGGCTTCAGTTCTCCGTCTTCTCTTCGATATATTCTGTCTGTTATAGACACCGATAGAGGGCCTTATACTGTATATTGTACAGCCAGTGGAGTAGCTTGGACTGCTAGCGCCCGGAGCAAAAGCAGGGACTGCGACTCTAACTTCTTCCCCAAAATGTCTTGACAAGCCAAAGAAAAGGTTCGCGTATCGTATTCTCATATTCCAATAATAAATTCCGAGAAAGTCGTTAAGTACTGACAATTCTTCTTTGTGAACACAGCTGCATCCTTGGGGAAAAATCAGGGGCGCTGCACCCCTTGGAAGATGAGGCTGCTTTTCAAATTTTTGCGTGTGAGGATTTTGAAGAGACGAATTTCGTAGTGACGAGCTTGTCAGGGTTTTTTTTTCAGAGACGAATTTTCCCGCCACTTCCTCCTCCTCCTCCTCTTCTTCTTCTTCTTCCTCCTCCTCTTCCTTCTCCTCCTCCTTCTCTTCCTTCTCTTCCTCACAACCTTTTTTACCTTGAGAAAATCCAAAAATCTGCACCGCTGCTGAAAATTCGATCCGACATGCCTGTATCAACCTTACTTCTTTTTCTTTTTTCACTTTGAAATTTGCGCCCCCCAAGAAATGCACACACTCACAGACACACTCACACACACATACACACAAAACACATATATATGTAGTTTTTAAATTCTTAAACGGAAATGTCAAGATTTTCTCTGGAAAAGTGGAGTTATTTTCAGAAATGTGCACATCATTTAACTCTTGACCACCACCCCTCACTTGCCGCACAGCACCCCTACCCGTCGACTCTGATATTAAATCTGTTTGAGATGAGATCTTCTCGGCGCGCATAAAATTAGATCCAATTTCTCTCTCTCTCTCTCCCCCGTCTCTCTATCTCTTTTGTCTCACTGTCTCTGTCTCTGTCTCGGTCTCTCTCTCTCTCTCTCTCTCTCTCTCTCTCTCTCTCTCTCTGTCTCTGTCTCTGTCTGTCTCTCTCTCTCTCTCTCTCTCTCTCTCTCTCTCTCTCTCTCTCTCTCTACCTCCCCCGCCTCTCTCTCTGTCTCTCTCTGTCTCTCTCTGTCTCTCTGTCTCTCTGTCTCTCTGTCTCTCTGTCTCTCTGTCTCTGTCTCTCTCTCTCTCTGTCTGTCTCTCTCTGTCTCTGTCTGTCTCTTTCTGTCTCTGTCTCTGTCTCTCTCTCTCTCTCTCTCTCTCTCTCTCTCTCTCTCTCTACCTCCCCTCTCTCTCTCTCTCTCTGTGTCTCTCTCTCTGTCTCTCTCTCTGTCTCTCTCTGTCTCTGTCTCTCTCTCTGTCTCTCTCTCTCTCTCTCTCTCTCTCTCTCTCTCTCTCTCTCTCTCTCTCTCTCTCTCTCTCTCTGTCTCTCTGTCAGTCTGTCACTCTTGTGTTGCCGCTAGAACAGAACGTCAATTCACCGGAAATGATTTCTTTCGTCAAGAATTTCTCCAAATGCGCCGAGTCAACGACTTACGTACGTCGCCCGCGTATAAAGAATAATAAAGAATGGATTTTTTTCAAAAAACAAGAATTGATGGATGGACTGTTTAATCTGTTACCGGCGTACGATTGTCGCCGGGATAAACGAGATTCCATGACCCAGACGACGGCTTAAGGAGTGACGCTCGTGACACAACCTCTCACTCCCCGCCCAAAACTTTCGGCATTCATTTACGAAGTCGACGTTAAAGTTATCCCCTGTGCGCATTTGACAATCAATCATAACCTCTCGGACCAAAGGAGCTCACCCGGCGGTCAGGCAGTAGTTTGATACCTCATTATGGGACGCCGATGGAATATTGACTGGATGTCGTAGCCTATAGGTCGTTGGATCAGGGTTTAATCTAGGCCGTTTCCGGGGGAGAAAAATGCCCTTTCCCCCGGAAATTTCAAATTCCCCCCACCGAAAATTTTGGCATACTACATCAACTAACAGCAGCCCCCCTAGCTGACTTCCCCGGCTTTCTCAGTTTCCCCCCGGCGTTGTCAGTTCCCCCGGGAGTACAGGAGTCTAGATTAAACACTGAGTTGGATATAAGAACATGGGCAAAGTTGGGTGGGTAGAATCACACCCCGCCCCAGTGGCGGTTCCAAGAATTCTTGGTGGGGAGGTGCAATGAAATCCCGAAAAGGTTGACAAGCAAAAAAGTAATTAGTAATTAAAAAAGTAATTAGTAAAAAAGTAATTAGTAAAAAAGTAATTAGTTTTTGGCCAGCAAATAATAATGAAGTAAAAGGCTGACAAGGGAAAAAAGGTCATCAGCTCTGTTTTGCACACAGGGGTAGCGGTTCGGACCCCGGTAAACTCTCAAAGCGCTGACAAGAAAAAAAGCTCGGTGGGGGATGCATTCCCGGTCATCCCCAACGTGGAACCGCCCTTCCCCTCCCCTCCCCTCATCAAATCTTCAGTCCACGTTTACAGCGAGAATCACCGAGGATTTAACGCGTTGAGTTTGTGTAGGTTCGCGGGAAAAAATTCTAAAATTTGCAGATAAATTATTCAATCCATAATAACTACAGCGTGACTGGGGGTTTCCCACCCCCCGCACCCCACCCCCAATGCGAACACAATGCCTCCGGGGTGATAATGACGCAGAAGTGACTACCTTTTTCGAGTAGCACGCATCACGTGATCAAATGAACGTGAGATTTAGTGGACGACAACTCAGCCACAGGGGCGTAGCCAGGAATTTGATTTGCACTTAAATGTGAACAGGTTCGATCAGGAGTGGCACTCCTGATGCCAACAAACGCACTCTTGCAACCAGTGGCGTAGGTAGCGTGGGTTGTCAGCGCCCCCCGGGACAAAAGCAGGGCCGTCATTTCATTGTTTTCCATGGGGGGGGGGGGCAAGACTTTCGACTGCAAGGCAGGCAGTATTTTTAAAATACATATTCAGTATGCAAATTGGTTGTTGTTCATAGTACATGCTACATAGGATTCTACATAGTATATATCAGTGATTCCAGTGTTTATTCTAGCCACCTTGACATTGGGGGAGTTTGAAATGTTTGGGAGACAAGATTTGTTTCTCCACGCTTTTTTGGGGGAGGGGGAAATTTCCATCCTCCAAGCCAACATATACACATTTTGGGAAGGAATTTTAAACTTTTTGGGGAATTCCCAAAAAAAAACAGTCCTAGAATAAACACTGTCAGTGATTGTAATAAAATTATAAAAACAATTGAGAACACAATGAATTTAAAAACACTAAAAATTCGCGAATATTTTTCCCACTAGAAATCAGAGGGCAACGGCCCCTGGACCCCCCAAATGACGTCCCTGGACAAAAGAGTGATTGCGCCTCCAACTTCTCCACAAAATTTCTTGACAACCAAAAAAGACGTTCTCGCGTCTTAGGCCTACTCCCACATTTCAACATATCCGAGAAAGTAGACCTACTTTTACAGTAATCCTCTTCATGTGCCATCTTACGCTGTATTTCAGGATCTGTTATCACGTGGTATTTTCTTGTTTTCACTTGAAATTAGAAATTCTGCGCCCGGGGCGAAACACGACCCGACTGCTGTACTTTTTAAGCCATCCAACCGTTGGTCGATTCATATTCTGCCCTCCAAGAATCCCGCCCAATCTCCTGATTCGTAGTAGTATTCGTCTCGTATTCATATATTCGTACAGTATTCGTACTCATATTATTCGTACAGTATTCGTACTCAATGCACCGATTACCTTTAAATCTTAGGGGCTGTCGATTAATTATGCCAACAATTTTTGATCAATTTTTGACCCCCTCTTCCCTTGTCAACAACTGTCAAATTTCAGTTACCCCTCCATAATTACGTCAAAAACTTGTGACCTCCCTCCCCCAAGATCAATGACAGGTCCCAATAACAAGGTTATTATTTTGCAGGGATGACCATTTTCCTCTTTATGCTCATCGAGTGACAAAATGTGGTAGTGATGACCTATTTTGTCATGCTTTTTTCCATTGTAATAAGTAGTATTCCATGAAATTTCCTTTTTTTATTATTTGTAAAAAGTGAAATTGCTGACGTCAACTTCTCTTGATCCCCCCCCCCTTCCACCTGTCAACAACTGTCAAACTTTTCCAAACCCCTCCCCCCCTAAATTTTTGACGTAATTAATGGACAGCCCTTTAGTACTTAAAGTGCATTAAATCAATCAATGAACATGTATGACGCCACTGCGAAAATGCATCGAAACCGAATTAGAGACAAGTCCAGAACAGCCTGCATGGAAACAAGCCACAAAGCATGGGCCAAACCAAGCCTGCGTGTGTGTCTGTGCGCGCGTGTGCGTGCGTGTGTGTGTGTGTGTGTACTTAGGTTGCTGCTGTTGTACATCACTTCGTACAACAGTTAATCACCTATTAAGATGATAAACTGTTGTACGAAGTGATGCTGGCAACGAGTCCCAGATTTATGACCCGAGAAACAGCCAGAAGAAACAACCACAACCATGCAATTTAACCTTAACTGGGGATCCCTCTATCCATCCATTTTATTGAGTTAAGGTACACGGTTAAGGGGCAGAAAATAATGGTGGGGGAATATATTTTGCTACTAATCTGAACTGAACCGAGACTGATATTGATTCAAAATAACACTGACCTGTGACGTAATCAATGATAGCTATGCCTAACACAAAAGATAAAAAACTGAATATAATACTAAGTCTACAAGGGAGCAAATTAACAGGGGAATTTGTAATTTGGGGAGGAAATTGAGCCCTGCTGCAAAGGGGAATAGAAGCCGCTGAAAGACCATACTACGAGTAAGCAAGTAAGTAAGTAAAATCTCGTGAATTTCTGTAGCGCTTTCAAAAGTAGCACCGCAGTAGTTTCCTTATAAATTAAATCCTTCCTCTCCAATATTCGTTTCCTCCGATAACTTCTTTACTGATTGTCGTAATTCCTGGCTATTCCAAACAGTGGCGGTTCCACGTGGGGGATGAGGGGGGATGCATCCCCGCCGGACTTTCTTTTGCTTGTCAAACTATTTTTTGAGTAAAAGTCAAGTAAAATGATGGGGGAAAAACTGCGGGTGCCCTTTTTTGCTTGTCAACCTATTTTTCGGTAAAAGTCTAGTAAAATTCTGGAAAAATTATTGTCTTTTTTGTTTGTCAGCTCTTTTCTTTTTCGACAAAGTTTATTGATTGTCCCCTCTCTTTTCATCCCCCACCAACAGAGCCGTAACTAGGGTTTTCGGCGCCCGGGGCAAGATTTCCATTTTGCGCCCCTAAATTTCGAAATTTCGGTGATGACCTTTTTTTAGTCGTTACGAAGTTTTCTTATTCCTGTCCTATAAATAAACACTCCATTTTTGGGGTGATGACCTTTTTTAGTCGTCACGGCTCTTCTTTTATTTACACCCAGTAAAATTTTTTTATTCACACTCAAAAAGCGCCCCTCGGGTCGGCGCCCGGGGTTTCTTGCCCCCCCCCCCTAGTTACGGCTCTGCCCACCAAATTTCTATGAATTCCTTTCATCCCCCAACAGTGGCGGCTCCACCGAGGGCCAGGGGTGGCCCGTGCCCCCTATTGAGTGCCTGCCTCCCCCCACTTGGGACCCTATACTTAATGCTACATACATTAAACAACAAATGGTTGGCCCCCCATGATTAGAAGTTGCCCACCCCAACGCCCCCCACTTGCCAAATCCTAGAGCCGCCACTGATTCCAAATACTGGACACTGATTCCAAATAGACAGAGGCGTAAATCTCTATTAGACATCTAGGCTCCAGCCTCCACTTATAAACTCCAACAAGCATCTGTCACAGATTACGCACGTGCCAGAAAAGTTTTCTGGAAGATTTTCTAGTACTAGAATTTCTAATTTAGTACTAAAATGTCTAGCCGTATAAAATCATTTGTGTAAAACTATGCTAATAACGGGAAATCATTCTGATTCAATTGTCTGCAATGTCGAATGGCAATTATAGTATATAAAAAAGTCTTTGAACAGACTTTATTTCCGACCCCTGGCAAATCGGTTATTCAGTGAGAACCCCTACAGCATTTGCGTCCAGGGTAACTTGCAGTAAAAGTCTTTGAACAGACTTTATTTCCGGGTTATTCAGTACCCCACAGCGTCCTTCAAGTACCCACAAGGGGTACGAGTACCCCTGGTTAAGAACCACTGTGTTCAGGCCCGTACGATGTTGGGGGTGCAGGGGTGCAGCTGCACCCCCTGGAAAAATGTAGTCGATGCACTGCACCCCTGGAAAGAAGATGGTCTGCGCCCTGTCTGCACCCTCTGTACCCTTAAAAAGTGTGCAGATGACCTTTTTTGCTTGTCAAGGATTTGAAAGAGAAAACTTTTACCTCGAGAAAATCTGCACCCCCTGACGAAAATTCGTTCCGACGCCACTGACTGTGTTAGACTGTAGATAAAGTATTGTGGCAGTTAAAAACAGTCACTGAATTAGACATTCACGTCATTGTACTAGGGCTGCACTTTGTGACAGCCCCCGGGGCCCCGGGCGGGGGCCCGAAGAGGGTTAATTGTTAGACGCTTAAAACTAGAAATGAGAAATGAGACATATGTCAAGGATACATTATTTTTAAAAAACGCAAAAACAGGAACAGACAGGAACAGACCTACCAGAGGACAAGAGGTCAAAGAATGAGATAACACAGCAAGACCATAATGCGAATGAATGGATGGGTGAAACATAATGCTCAGTGGCGGATTTACCACGGTACAAATGGTACATCTGTACCGGACCCACCAGCAAAATAAAAAAATGTAGGGACCCACCTTTTCTATTAACAATATTTGATAATGATTTTTTAATGATTTATTTGTTTTAAAAAACTTTATTTTCCGAAATGCAACCATTTGACACTCAATTAACGTGTCCTGAAAAAAGAAAAAAGGTTATCGCCTCTATTAGCCTGCTCGGAAACACCGGATATGCAAGCTCTCCCGCTATTCTGAAAGTTTTCCGAATCCCGAAAAAGCTTAAAAATCTTGATAAGCAGAAAAGGTCATCTCGCGACTTTTCACACATGATTCGTAACTTTTAAGAAAAAAGTCTACCGGAACCTTTAAAAAATGCAAATCCGCCACTGATAGTGGTTCTCACACAGGGCGCAGACCCCAGGCATAAACATAGGTCCATTTTTAAAAACCCAATCCTACCCATCACTATTCAAACCCAACCCTCGAAAACAACTGGTTTACTTGACCCAATCCAACCCAACCTAACCCAACCCATACACAGTGGCGGCTCTAGGATTTGGCAAGTGGGGAGGCGTTGGAGTGGCAACTTCTAATCATGGGGGCCAACCATTTGTTGTTTAATGTATGTAGGATTAAGTATAGTGTCCCAACGGGGGGGGACCACTGGTGGGGCAGGCACTCAATAGGGGGCACGGGCCCCCTGGTCTACCCGGTGGAGCCGCCACTGCCCATACATAACCAGTGGCGGCTCCAGGATTTGGCAAGTGGGGGGGCGTTGGGGGTGGCAACTTCTAATCATGGGGGGCCAACCATTTGTTGTTTAATGTATGGAGCATTAAGTATAGGGTCCCAACTGAGGGCCACTGGGGAGGCCAGGCACTCAATAGGGGGCACGGGCCCCTCCCCTGGTCCCCCCCGGTGGAGCCGCCACTGTACATAACAGTAATTGATCGTCAGCAGTTAGTGAAGACGAGAGGCAATAAAAGTTAATTAAGACTAAGACGAAGAAAAATCACGAAAAGACGGAAACGGTTGAAGCCATAGAATTTGCTGAAACCATTGAAAGGCGTTGAATATTATAGCGCAACACTGACGACCATTAAATGAAATAAGAACAAATTTTGCATTACATTATCCCCGAAGCAGGCCCGTAGGAAGTGGGGATGCAGTGGGTCCATCTGCACCCAAGGAAAAAAATCAAGGGGTGCAGTGCACCCCTGAAAGATAAGGCTGATTTTTAATTTCTTGTTTGTGAGGATTTTTTAATAGAAGAAAAAGAGGGATGACGACATTTTATTGCTCGTCATGGATTTTTCAAGAGAATATAGTAAAGTAAGCGACGACCTTTTTGCTGGTCAGAACTTTTATCTTGAGAAAAATGCACCCCATGCTGAAAATTCGTTCCGACGTGCCTGCCCCGAAGAAAACTTGACCCATTTTCTTGCCCAAAGAAGTCAACCCAACCCCTGGGTGGACCCAACCCATGTCCATGTCTGGTAGATCTTACTGAACATTATTATTATTTTATTATTAATATTATTTTTTTAAATTTTTATTATTGTTGGGCTCACTTCCATTGCAGGCAGTTTTGATAATTAATCAGAAGCATTGTGACTTTGTGACTAAGTCAGTGGTTACCATGCAGCCCCCTTTGCCTCGCGGACCACTTTTGAAGATCAAAAATTTCTCGCGGACCACCTGAAAATTGAGAAAAATCACGACAAGTCAAACAAAAATTGTAATCGCAGGTGATCTTCGTCCCTCGCCAGTGCCACAACAAGCAAAAAAGTCGTCACCTTACTTAATTGTGCTGTTTATTCTCAAAAATGTTGGGTCCGGACACCCGAGCGGGGGTTTTCAATGGGGTAGCCAGGATTTCCGGAAGAGAAGGTTTTGAAAAAAAATTTCGTCGATAACCGCCAAGCGGGGGTTTTCACCCCAAAAATCGCCTCAAAAAATAAAAATTGCATGGAAATAGGCCTACATCAAAAAATTTTTTCGCCGCCCAAGGGTTTTTTAACCCCAACCCCCCCGTGGCTACGCCACTGGGGGTTTTAACACCCCAAACCTTCTTGGCTACGCCACTGACATGGAAAATATATAGGCCTATGTTTAATTTTTAGTAACGTTTGTTCAGAATTTGCCGCAGACCACTAGACCCCCTCTCGCGGACCATCTTTGTTCCGCGGACCACGGGTTGAGAACCGCTGGACTAAGTAAGCATAAAGCGCCCCGTATGATTATGTCGTTGTCGCCGCTGTTGATGATGACGACAGCATTTTGTATTGAAATCGCAGAGGCTCGCCGTTTAGACAAATGCGAATATCCTAACAAAAGTAAATAGATCCTGATATTGTCACATTGCCGATTATCGGAAAAATTGATGTTGCATCAAACGCTTTTTATCCTTTCTTCTCTCCAACGGAAAAAACGTGTGGTGAGAAATTTTTAATTCTAAAGAAATTTTACTTAACATTTTAAAACCAATACTAAGTTTAGTCGCTTGTTATTTTAGCATTGCATGATTTTCATTTTCTGTTTTGGCAACGCATTGGGAGAAATTTTACGTTTTTATCCTTTCTTCTCTCCAACAAAAAACGCGTTTTTATGTTATTTTAATTTTACGTTTTTATTATTTTTACGTTTTCTTATTTTATTGCGTTTTTCAACGGCTTTTTGCAATATGGTATTTCCATTATTTCTAGATCATGGATCAGACAAGCGGTGAGTCGAAATTTTCAAATATTAATCAAGGCGCTACACAATTTAAATTACGTGAAGTTTAGCGCCAAAAGGCGGCAATATTGAAAAGTTGAAATACGAACCACGTTGAGTTGAATTCTCTTGTTTTTATTGTAAATTGTACGAAATTTATACGAAAAGGTGCGGTATATAAAAAATATCGGCAGTCGCTTAGAACAGGGTTTCCAAAAAGTTTTGGAAATGCGACCCACTTCAGCGGTTTTGTAACGTGCCGCGACCCTAATAATAACATGTAATATTTTAAAAATGCATTACGCCATCTGGTTAACGTTGTTTGAAAGGAATCTTCTGAGTTTTGAATAAATGGCAAAACAAAAGCTCCGATTCAATTCGAATGAAAATATGGCAAATATATTAGGCAGAAGTATTCATATTTTTGCTAAATGAGACAAAATGAGATAAATAAATATTGAAATTTCTTGAAAATTATTTTTTAAAATTTTGCCAGGAACATACCTTTGTTACGCGTCTTAAAACTTCTATGAGTATGGCAAAGTCGCTTAACCGCCAGGTAACAACATTGATTCGTCGTAAAGTTTCAGAGCAAAATGGTCGGAATACGCTTTCTTTTGCGTTATTGCGGAATAAGATTAATTTTTAAAAGTACTATACTATAGGCCAAGGTTTCCCATTCCCAAACTTTTGGAAATGTGCGACTCACGTCAGCGGCTTTGTAACATGCAGTGGCGGCTCTAGGATTTGGGGGCCGTTTTGTAATCATGCCAACCATTTGTTGTTTGCAAACATAGGGTGTCAGGTGGAGCCGCCACTGGTAACAATTGGATGCAAAAATATTTTCGGCTACAAATGGATAAAACACTAATCATTTTAGTATAATCTGTGCATGGAAGATTGCAGGCATACAAATTTCTTAAAACCCAACTTACCCAAGTCTACATGCAACTTTCAAGGCTTGTGACTACCCGGTCCCCGGCGACCCATTAGACGGAGCCCTGCGACCCACTTTTGGGTCGCGACCCACAGTTTGTTAAACACTGGCTTAGAATTCTTTAGAATATGAGTTTAAGCAAGCTTTGAAGGTTTACGTCAAACCTAAGATGATGTTTCGTGCCTTGACTGTTTATGATTTTAGAGGACCTTATTAATTTGGCGCCAGGACAATGTTTATATTTATTCAAAAAAGCTATTAACAAATTGGCACAACAAATACATAGGCATACATTTAGCGTTTTCTGCGTTCCTAATGAGTGTTTCTCGTTGTCTTGCTTTTCTTCGTTCTAAACTAATTACGCCACCACGGTAAAAAAATTAACATGTTAATTTTTGTGTTGGCTAAAAAGTAAATGAACGTTTTTCAACGTTTTTACGTTTTTTATATTTATTTAAAAAACGCTTTTATACGTTTTAAAATTTCTTTTCAAACGTTTGCAACACCAATGATTGGAAGTAGGCCTATCTCATCAACTAGATTATCTTGGTCATGCTTAATCTAGGCTTGCATGCCTTGACCGCAGCCTTCTACCCCTCCCACTCCCCAGATGCCGTGGGATATCTGGAATTACTTTCGCAACCGTCTTGGCCTTCAACCTCTTCCCCTCCCCCTCCCCAGCACCGATTCGATCGTCGACGAGGGGATTGCGGGAACGGACGGCAGCGCGCAGAAGTGGTCTCGGTCGCAACAGAGCGGCTGCGAGGGGGAGTCGAGAGGACCGGTCTGGCCTACAGCCGTGGATCCGTCAGCGGAGTGGCGTCCGGGGGGGGGGGCGGGGGGCTAGACCGGTCAGAAAGAAGACCGGTCAGAGGTTTCCTCTGAAGGAATGTGGTCTCTCTGAGAGGAAAAAAGAGCATCGGTGTATGTTGTGCGTTGTCTTAATCAAACGTCTTTCTCTTGCGTCGTGCGATCTTCAACGTAACATTGTGACTGCGTTAGCATCGATACCCAGTGTTTCCCAACCCTGTGTGCCGCGACACACAACTGTGCCGCAGCAACGGTAGAAGTGTGCCGTGGCGAAAATGTTGGGAAATAGTAAAATAATAATGGCGCTGTATTAATTGTTATTTATACATGAATTGTATCTCTTCGATGAAGTTAAGCATGAAATAGTGATACAGAATGAAAAAGAAAACATGTACTTATGAAGAACGGTATTCGATATTATACTGTATACTAGACTAAAGTATAATATATACTAATAGTAGGCCTAAACAGATGCATCATTTAAAAATGAAATGTGTGATTTTCGGCTGCAGTGTGCCGTTGACTGTATGTCTCTTGGATAGTGTGCCGTGGTCAGGCCCTCCGAGAGGGGGGCAGGGGGGGCAACTGCACAGGGGCCCGGCGGTCCGGAGGGGCCGGGCCGATGATGAATATGTATAATTAACAATAAAATGAATAATAACACTAAAGAACGGTTAAAATGTCAGTTCACCTGAGCACAAGGGGACCCGGGACACAAATAAATCAAAAAAAGGTCGTCAAGAAAAAATTATGACTTGTCAAGGGCCCGTCGGCCATTCTGCACCGGAATTTCTCTCGGATCGTTAGAAAAAGTTTGGGAAGCACCTCTACCTGTCACCTGAAACAATGTCTGCGAACCGCCCTTTATTCGGATCGGGACCTATTCGGATCGGGACCGGTCGTGAGATTCGTCCAAAACCGGTGAATAGTTGTGGACAGGGACAGTATTGGATCGAGAAAAACGCTCCCCCAAATAGTAGTCCGCGGTTTAACGCGTTTAAGACGACGACCTTCTCTGCTCGTCAAGACTTCTAGGCAGAAATATGTCGAAGTAACTCCCTCTATTCTGGAATCCTGGTTATACCACTGATGGCTGCTGCTGCTGCTCCTCCTCCTCCTACTACTACTACTACTACTACTACTACTACTACTACTACTACTACTACTACTACTACTATTGCTATTGCTATATAGCTACTACTGCTACTACTGCAGATTCAAAGGTTATCTCTGAAAATTAGGTTATTGAATGCTGCTAGAGTTACTACAGTGGTCTTCACTGCTGCAGGCGTACTTAGTCTCCTAAACCATTTTAAACCACTGCTGCTACTACTACTACTACTACTACTACTACTACTACTACTACTGCTACTACTACTACTACTACTACTACTACTACTACTACTACTACTACTACTACTACTACTACCACCACCACCACCACCACCACCACCACTGGGCTATAGCTGCTACTGCAGATTCAAAGGCTATCTCGGAAAATTAGGTTATTACGGAGAGTTACTACAGTGGTACTACACAGGCTTACTTAGTATTAAACCATTTTAAATTATTATTATTACTTACTACTACTACTACTACTACTACTACTACTTACTACTACTATTATTATTATTATTATTATTGCTGCTGCTTTTGCTGTGCTACTACTATACGGCTGCTACTAGGCCTACTACTTCTACTACTGTACTTTTGCCCTGTGACTCTAAAAGTCCTTTCAACTTCCTTCGAAGCTCTCAAGGTTAAACTCAAGGTTGCTAGGGCGGCGCTAATCTCCGTTTCAAGGCCGTTTGACAGATCACGTCCCGAAAGCAGCTCAATATTTAAATAGCTAAAAAGCGCCGAAGACGTCTAATCAACTGCAAAGATCGTTCTTAGCAGCAGCCGTCGTCGAGTCGACCAAACAGCCAGACGGGGTCTTCTTTGTAAACGAAATGATGGATTTGAGAAAAAAGACTAAATCTTTACCACACGAACAGTATATATATCTTTATCATATAGACAGTGTATATATATATATATATAATATTATATTATATATATTCGTATATAGAGCAATTATTAAAAAATTAAAAGTGATTAGTGAAATAATTCCAAATCGTTTGTTCGTTATCTTTACAATTCTTATGACTAATTAAGAATTTTAATTATAATCTTTTATCTAGTCTATATGTATACATATATATATATATATATATATATAATAATATATATAATAATAATATAATAATAATTATTATTATTATTAATATTATTATTATTAATTATTATTAATCAGGGCGCGATTTGTAGGGAGAAGGGAGAATCTTTCCCCCACTGCCCAACTGCATCCCCGTACTGCTACATCCCCCACAGCTACATCCCCACTGCTACATTTTCCCAACAACTACATACCCCAAAGCTCTACATGCCCCCACTGCTCCAGGTCACAAATCGCACCCTGATGATGTGATGATGATGATGAGATAATAATAATAATAATAATAATAATAATAATAATAATAATAATAATAATCTGGAATGTATAATATCTATTATTATTATCATCTTTATTATTATTACTGCTACTATTTTTATTTTTATATTATTATTAAAACTCTGGTATAAAATATTATATTATCATTATCTTTATATTATTATTATTATTATTATTATTATTATTATTATTATTATTATTATTATTATATACATATATAAATTTGCATAAGAATAAAATTCTTAGCGTCGTCGACTTAATGAAGAATTCTTTTTTAAAGATAACGAACAAATGTTTTAGAATTAAACTGGCGTCAC